>JAAAQI020063563.1:0-17505 GCA_011800005.2 Stichodactyla mertensii | reverse complement strand
TATACTCAATCGTGATTGGATAATTTACATGAAAATTTGTTTGGGTGGCCTTGGTTGGAGTAGTCGCACTGTAAATGAGTTTTTTCGAAATTGACAATATTTATCATCAACGACATATGGCTTTGGAATCGCACAAAGGTTGTAACCGGTATGCCTTATCATTTTTAATGGATCTAATACATAAGGTACGTAAGGGGTTTAAAAGGCATTTCTTTTTCAAAACCCCTCCTGAGATGAAGATTAATTGTTTGAGTCACATTCATTTTGCAGTAATGTATCTCCTCAACCATTATTATGTATGATTCGGGATATGTAACGCATTAAAAACATGGATAAAGATCGATTTTAATGTAGCTTTGTTGACTTGATTCTCAAATATATTAAAATCTGACATCAGTAGTAACTAAAGAGTAATTGGATGTTCTTTCCACGTGCACTACAGTACATCTTCTTATGAGTATGACCATGTTAACGAATATTCAAAACAATCGACGCAGAAGAAACCTGATGAAAACATGCGATTTCAATTTAGTAGAATTTAGAATGCAGTTTGTATGTTTGTTTGTTTTTTTTACAGAAATGTCGAAAAGGATTGAAATTTTTTAGTTAGAGGTTGGCATGGGGATCCGGCACGAGACAAAAATCTGATGGTATTCCCTTGAGGCTCTCTCTGTATAAAGAACTATAAACCTAACTTAGGAGTTTTAAGGGTTTGAAGATCTTGGTATTTAAATTATGAGACGTCGTCTGGGTCAGTGTTTTTCTAGAAAATAATCATTTGTCCAACTGAGTCATTTGACAAAAAGTCATTTGACAAAAAGTCATTTGACCAACTGAGGATAATGCTTTGAATATGAAACGTCATCTGTAATTTACTTTAACCTGTTTTTGTATATTTATAGTTAACACCCTGTTGACCTCATTTCACTGATTTGCATTTCTAGATCTTTAATCCTTTATTATTCGGAAATATGTAGGTGCACAACCAACACTTAAAATGAACAATATTATCAGAAACGTATTGGATATTAAAAATGTGGTAGTAGGTGTTAGAGGCAGATTATTAGACAAAGTTTCATTTCAAAACAGCTAAGTCAGCTTCCTTCTGCTTCAATTGTTTTGAATATTCGTTAACATTGGTCATCATGACTCAGACTACGTTTACACTTGAGCAAACTATCCCGGATTCGAATCAATCCCGGATTCGTTGAAATTTCCATCCCGGATTCGTACCTGTTTACACTTAAAAAAGGATCCCGGATTCGAGTGTTTATATTTGTCAGGATTTCTTATCAAGCCACCGAAAACAAGAGCAACACGCATGCGCAGTAACCAGAATTCCTACTATCTCGGAAGCAACTGTTTACATTATATAATAATACCAGATTGAAGTATCCCGGATTCGACTATCTCACTCACAACCCCGGATTCGAAACGACCCCGAATTGTCCTAAACTACGCCGGAATCGTCACTTTAAGTGTAAACAGGAAGCGTGGCAGGGACAAAACTATCCCGGATTGGCTAAGAATCCGGGATAGTTCGCTCAAGTGTAAACATAGCCTCATATGGAGATGTAGAGCAGGTGGAATGACAATTCAAAAAATCATTTATTGCTGCATGTTTAAATGGCTTTAATATAAATTACCATATTTATTCATTGATACATTGAGAATCAAGTCAAAGTTAGTTTTGGGGCCAAAATACTTTTCTGTTTTCATAATCGATCTTTCTCCATTTCAGATCATGATAATCATTCCCTTGAGTCTTATTCCCTTCTTTGTTTATAATGCTTGACAAGATACATAACTGTAAATATGGAATAAATGAATGAATAAATAAATGAAGCTAGTTAATGCTATCTGATGTTTCACGGCTTCAGTTTGTCTATATTTGCGGGCTGAAAAAGTTGCCTATTGTAACTGTTTCTCTTAGGAGCCACAAAAGTCGCATCCTTTAATAGTTATAAAATGTTTTTCGCTATTCTAGTTTAGTGCAAGTGTCTCTGTTCTATAAGACTCTAATTTTCAGAACCTCAAGAGAGTAAGTGTGCAAAGATAATTGGATATAAGAAAAACATATAATGCCAAAACCCGCTGACTATTAAAAATCGTGCAGTCTAAAGTCTGTCAAGCAGGTACTTTCGGCTGATAAACTTCAAAATTCATTGCAAACTCTCGTTCTAAATCAAATTTCCTGTAATTTATTCTTCTAAAGGTCCATTAAGAATCACCTTTACAGCGACTCTGATTAAACTGCAGTTTCATGATTTTCAATTAGTGTGCTGACGCCATGTATAGCAAAACACCCAATAATTCTGAAATATGCATTGCCGTGTGGAACGAACTCCGAGACGATTTGGACAACAATATTTATATCATCAATGCTGTACTCAATTTCATATTTTGTGTTCCTACTGTCGCCATCAACTTCATTCTGCTTGCAGCCGTTTGGAGGACGTCAGTACTTCGTACACCATCCAACATTCTCATTTGTGCTTTGGCAACTACAGACTTGTTTGTTGGACTTACAGCACAGCCGCTGTACGGAACACTGATGTTGAGTAGGATCAAAAAATTATCACAGAACTTCAACATATGTGTTGTTGAATATCTATATGGATTTATGGCTGGTTTATTCGCTGAAATGTCCTTTCTAATCTTCACAGCGATCAGCGTAGACAAACTCCTCATGATTCATCTTCATCTCAGATACAACACTTTAGTCACCAATAAAAGGACTGCTCTTTCTCTGGCGGCTTTGCTATTGACATCTGGTGCTTCTACGGTCTTGTCTTTTGTCAGCAGAAAAGCATACGTTGTTTATATTCTTGTTATCAATTGTACTTGTTTAATCATTGCGTTCATTTCATACGTTAAAATCTACCGTACAGTAATACGTCATCAAGAAGAAATCCACGACCAGACCTTGGCTGTTGCTGCAATCGACAATAACAATAAGGTTTTGGAGTTGGCTCGCTTTAAGAAGCGTACATTCAGTATGCTGTGTATCTATGCTGTCTTCTTATTGTCATATTTACCACTTTTTTGCGCGATAGCTTTAGAAGAAATGATGAAAGATGGCTTGGTCACGCTTCTGGCGGTGAAAAACTTTGCTATTACACTTGTGTTCTGTAATTCACTCGTAAATCCTCTGCTGATCTGCTGGAAAATGAAAGAAATAAGGAATGCCATGAAACAAGTTCTTTGTTTCAGTTCATATGCAGGATGATGGATTGATTATATATCAAAAACTAACATACTTAGGCAGCAACATTCAGAAAAACGTATTCTTTCAGAATTTCTTGTTGGGGGGTTGGGGAGTCATCCTTCACTCAGTCACACTTCAAGAAACCACCCTCCCCTCCCCTAAGACACATGTAATTCCAATGGAGAAGAGGGTCCCCTGGCATCCACTGTATCCCCGTAGATCACGTGCCTGAGAAAAAGAACAACAGCTGGGGATCGAGGAAACATTTGCGAAACTGATAAGTAGTTTGTAGACGAGGATTTATTAAGTTCCATGGTTTGTCCCACAGATCGTTGCAAGTTAAAGCCCAAATAAACACTTTTAGAACATGCTTTTAATTTATTGGGATCGCTTTCATATCAGAAAACTGGGCCTTGCAGTATTTTGCTTCTTTTCGGCTTAGGTAAATCCCTGACACATTGGCAAAAATAATTCCTTCAGATAGAATTTATGATCAATTATCCCTGAAACTGCTTGTAAAAAGGTGAGAACTGCTTGAAATGAAGAGCATCTGTTGAGGCTTCTCGTCCATTCAATAACATTTTCATTTTACACGGCATTTTTATATGTAAACCTTAAAACTACTCTATACCATAATACAGCCTAAGTTAATAGACAAGTCTTATGTCCTTTAAAAAAGGGAGCCGTGCATTTTGGTGACATTAGTCGCGTCAAATGCACATCAATATAATAATAATAATGATGATAATGATGATGATGATGATGATGATGATAATAATAATAATAATAACAGATTTGGTAGTGGCATGTCCACGGAGTAGCTCTTCATCCACTGAAACATCCAATTGGAATTAATTTAGAATGTTGATTTTTGCGTAGGGAGGAAAACCGGAGTACCCGGAGAAAAACCCTCGAAGCACAGGAGAGAACCAACAAACAACTCTACTCACACTTGATAGCGAATCCGAGTATCGAACCCGACACCACAGCGATGAGAGGCGAGTGCTCTCACCACTATACGCCACCCGTGTCTCCTACGGATGTAGTTTTAAAGCAAGTGGACCTGTTATAAAACAATAATCTTTACCGTGACTGCTGTATATTTAAATATTTTTTAAGAATTAAAAAAAAAAAAAAAAAAAAAAAAAAAAAAAACCAACCCGAATTGATCTATTAGAGAACTGTCATTTTTCCCAGAAAATAAGTAAGGTATGCGTAATGGCAGGAGTGCAGAGAAGGAGTGGTCAAAGGGGATTGAAATTGGTCATACTATTTCTACCCCTCCCCCTTCCTAGCATGAATTATGGAGGAAACACTTTCGAAATAATTATAAATAAAAATAAAGGGAGATAAAATCGATAAATTAGACCTAATAATTCACAATAATAATCATTTGATCAATAAAGGTGGTGACCAAAGGGTGTCGGATCGATAACATCCAAGCTGTCGTCAAAATTAATATTCATTAATATTCATGGTTCTTTATGTTTAATTAAAAAGGTATAAAAAAAGTTGCTTTTATAGCAATTTCATCTTTTGATTGGCACAGCTATATATATGTATTAGAAAAAAAGACATTTGGTGCCAAAACCTGCTGGTGACAGATTTCCGAAGCCAGCACCCTGCGGTCTGTCTGGTATTGTCTGATGAAATTTAAGGTTCATATACTAATTTTACAATCTTGGAAAATATTATAGGAACAAAATAGGTAATCTCGGAATTAATAAACAATACTCCTCCTCTCCCGCACTTCAATGTTGTTTTGGGGTTTGTTTGGGCATGATCTGGCAATATCCCAGGTTCTACGTAACTCCTTTCATCCACAACATTGGTTCGGGGAGGGGGAAGGGGGTAGAAGAGGGGGAGGTTGCAATACGAAGGAGTAAGGAGATAAAAGAGTAAATAGTCAAAAATGGATAAGCGCGCTAACCGTTCCAATGATTTTTCCCTATGATTGGACATCGATTACGGAAGGAGTGCTTCCACATCCTTCCGGGAAAGAGGCTCATATAACGCTAGATCCAATGGGAATTAGAGGTTTTTATAAAGGAGAAATAATCCAAGAACCCGAAAAATAACCTTGAAACACAGGATTGAAGAGAATCTACAAACAATTCTGTTATATGGGCCAGCAGTGAGAGAGGTGGTATGTTGCATAACGAGAGGTGGTATGCAGCATAAGCATCGTTTTTATTTTGCCGTAAGTGTTTCTTTGGGTATGAGTTTCTTCTGTTCTGCCATGAGTTTCTGAACTCATGTGGTGAGTATGGTGAGATGATGACCCATCACGACAAAAGAAAGCAAAAATGAAGTATTTTAAAGATTTTGACTACACTACCACCTTATATATAACCCTTAACCCCGCCCCACCCCACCCCCCTAAACGAATGGCGCTCGGGGAGGCGCGCGAGCTAACCAAGCCAATAGTACTTTATTTCACTGCAATATTTATTAACAATAACTCGAAAGACTAGATGTCTTAGCCGGAAAAAATGTGAAAGATGTGTAGATGCTTATTTTGTGAGCTTTATTTTTTACATGTATATAAAGTAAACCAGCTGTATAGCATTTCTAATTTCTCCCATGTTCCAGTAGATCAGCAGAGGACTCACAAGCAATTGAAGGACACAACTGTAAAAGACGAGTTTTTTAATGAACATTATGAATAAATGTTTTTCAAAGATTTGTAATAAATCATCATACAGCTGAATGGGAAATATATCAATAAGAAGACAGCATAGATATACAGCATTCTAAATGTACGCTTCTTAAAGCGAGCCTACTCCAAAACCTTATTGTTACTGTCTTAGTGCAGCAACAGCCAAGGTCTGGTCGTGGATTTCTTGTTGATGGCTTATTACTGTACAGTAGATTTTAGTATATGAAATGAATGTCATAAGACAACAAGGGCACTTGATAACGACAGCTAAAATTTTAGCAAGTATAAGGCGGCAAGGATCCCAGTTATAGTGAAGAAGTCTACCAAAGAACAGGTGGTTGTTTTGATGAACTTATCCACACTGATTGCTGTGAAGATTACAAAAGATATAGGGAAAGATATTTGCCATAACTCGACCTATTGTCGCAAAGAAAACAATCTGTCCACCATAGTTAGCATATCAGCAGCATTCGTTTTCCTATTGAATGAGAAATAGTTCAGTGTTAGTGATAAGGAACCTACAGAATGATTGATATATGACAATTCCATCGGTGTCATTGGTGACCTGGATCTGTAAAACACTAATCTTTCTCAAAGGAACAGAAAAAAATACCCAGCTTAGTAGATGTTGCTTCACGGGGAGAAAGGAACCTTTACATGAATCCGCCAAAAATTTAAACCGGTTTGAATTTAGTTACGCATGTTATCATACCGTTGTGCTAGCTTTTTTATGAGCCGGCAGATCATAGACGCTGGTTGTTTTCTGAGTCTGCGTTGCAAACATGTTCAGCTTTGTGATGTTAACGTAAGCGCGCGGATCCTGGATAAAAGAACCTTTGCTAAGCAGGGTATTGAGAAAACATAGTTGGAGAATAACTGTTTAAATCGTAACATGCAAATGCCGAATATCAAGGGACTTGCGGGTCGAAGTCGTACTTGTTTCATGAGATACTGGTCAATTGGTCAACTGGTTTTGTTTGGAGTAAATTTGAACCCAGAAGTTACGAGTTTATTGCTAGGCATTTTTAATCTATTTAAACAAGACGCTCTAAGTGCGCAAACTGGGCTTTTGCCTGTGCTCTGCGCCAGTCTGGAAGCGAACATACACGTTGAAGCCACTATTTGTGACGGATAGAAGGGAAAAAACTAGAAGATCACGTAAAACGTCTATATTTAGAAAAGATCTCTCTGGTAGAAATCGATTCTGCGACGCTGGTCGAGGTAGCGCTCGATCCAGAATGTTTACCGCCGATAGAGGTCACCGATTTGCTTTGTTATTTGGTAATTATTAAACGGCGAATCAATTCAGAACTTTGGGCAAAAGTTTAGAAGCTTACAATCAAATGATTTCGGACTTTATTACTAGTGTTCAAAGGAAAGTTATCTGCGAGAAGTACGTGGTGCCCGGAAAAGGTCGACATTCCCAGCGTATGAATGAGCACCCATTCCGATTTGGATCATTTCAAGAAAAGAAGGAACGATCATTTTAGCTCATTGTCTGGGTTGCAAAGCAGGTTTGTCTGAAACTTGTTCGCAAGTTACAAGTGCTTTATTTTATATATACTCATTTCAAGAAAGTTAGTCACCAAAAACCTACAAAGCTGGGACCGTGGCGGATCATGGGAAATGTACTTAATTAACAAGTAATGTCACTTGACACAAATTTTAGTTTTCAAATGGTCACATAAGGTGAAACTGACTGGCAAAAGATTTCAAATCCATTAAAATAGTTATAAAAATATGGTAGAAACATATGAAATTTCTCTACCTATAATTCTTGCCGGTCTCAGCTTTCTAGGTTTTAAAGTGACAAACTTAATTGAAATAAGTATAGAAGCTAGTACAAGGATAACACGGAAAACTTGCGTGTACACAAGTACTAACGCACGTGGCTTCTGCCTACTTATGGTTAAGAAGTGCCCTATGCCAAAGTGAAAGACAAAAACTTCAAATCGGCGAAAAAACGGAAAGAAAATTTAGACGTTACAATTCAGCAATTGGAAGCCCCATCTTCAAGACCTAAGGCTAGAAATACTGACTCACCTACACCAGCCTGTCCAGTCCCATCTACAACTGAGATGACAGCACTGTTCGAAAAACTCAACAAACTAATGTCTGACCAAGCCAGTGTTATTTAGTGGATCCATATTACGGTTTCGAGTACAATTTGGAATAAATTTGAACGAGTGGGTTTTCAAAGAGTTCAAAATTGCACGAGCCTTTAGGATTTTATTCCAAATTGCAAGGGAAAAAAAAAAACATATAATTTCCTATTGATAACATACATGGAAAAATTTAGAGTTGGAGATTGGAGTCTTTTCGAAGGTTAGTATCGAAGGTTAGAAAAAGTTGCACTGGACATCTTTCTCCACCTATTTGTGAACATTCTTGGTTTGAACTGCCTGTTTTAAGCTCATTCACTCTGCCTGTTCTTAATGTCGAGTTCTTCTGTAAATTCTACGTACTCGATACTGTCATCTCTCCTAACCAATGCAAAAGTCCTCCATTCTCATGCAATGGTTAATTGTATTAGACTTTCATGAGTTTTTGGGCTGAGTTTTCAATTTAGCCACAGTACTTCTTTCTTCTTCGAGACTTGTCTCCCTTTATTTGGTCGCTTCCCTCAGCCGTGAAAACAACTCTGTCATGAACAATAGAAGAGCTGTAGCCCTTATCTTTCAGGTATCTATCGAGGGACGTCTTTGTGTGTTTGTTGTGTTTTCATTTGCCACGGAAAATAAAGACGCCAGCCATTTTTTTTGTTTTCGCTGGTAGCTTCTTGTTGAATTTTCTGCTATTTTATTGGTCGTTTGTGATTGGCTGAGTTTCATTGAGTTTCTTGAGTTTCACTGGTTTTTACCCAATCAGAATGCGAGTTTTTTGCCAAAGGAAATTTGCACTAAATTTGCATTTTTCGGCACTAAATTTCCTTGGAATAGCACCGCCCTTAGCCAATCAGCATCGATAAATTTTTTCATGTATTAAGAGATTATTAACCTCTCTTGTTCGGTCTGTATGGGAAAATATCAGACCGAGGTCTTGACAGTACGGACCGAGCCGTAGGCGAGGTCCGTACATAAAGGCCGAGGTCTGATATTTTCCCATACAGACCGAGCAAGCGAGGTTAATAAATCGTTTATTATATGACTTTTTTTCCCCTCGATTTCGCTATGTGGTGAGTTTACTTCCGGTTCACGCGCGCCGTCCATTTCCCGCTTTTAGATAATTTATGCAATTATCGATTGAAAGAACCAAAAATCAAAGGAACTGTTCAAAAATCCAAGGTATATTTTACTTTTAAAAAGTATTCAAACCTCTTACAATCAAGAACAGTTGGCTTACAACCTTTTTATCATTAACATAAGCAACAGGATCAATAACAAGAACTAAGTTTGTAAGACAAAGAATTGTTTTCACCAAAAATATGCTGGACGTAAATTCTTCTAAAGTTTTCAATTGAGCTGATAGTAATAACAACGAAAAATGATAGTAAAAAATGATAAACAAATCTGATTTTCGCGCCGACAAAAAAAACAACATCCGGGACAGAGGTCCGAATCGCGAAAAAGACGGACCGTGGTCCGGATACACATTTGGACGGACCATGCGTAGGCCAATCAGAATGCAGGAAATTATCAAGTCATATAATAAATTATCATCAAGTTAATTCCGTCTTGCTCTCGCCTGATTGATCCAGTGTTGACTGCTCCTTAACCAATAACAGGAAATGTGAGTCATCTTTACTAAATATTCAAGAAGGATGTCCGGTATAAAAATCACATTAAGCTTTTGGCTTAATGTTTGCTTTTATTTCGATAAGAAAATAACCTTACGGCAATGTAGCTTTGTATAAAATCTTAAAGCATTAATTAAAAAGACATTTATTGTGATTTTTGATAAAACACAATTAATGTCTATTTATATAATAATAAAATTATTAGGACAAAAGGACAAGGAGTAGCGACTGAGGAAGGCAAATGGCGTGACGGTTTTCCAAAATAAAGCTTAAGTTAAATGTAAAGTAAGGATGATTCACTTTTTACCCTATGTTTCCGTTAACCTTTAGAGCAATTTTTATTTCTTATGACTTTGGAAAATTCACAGTACAGACGTGTAGTGTCGTGAAGTGTAGTGACAGCACCGTCACGTGACGAAGCATTTTCACTGGATAAGGAACAGTGATTTTGTGCGCTGCGATTGGCGCCGTGCGAGAGTATGACAGATTATCCCCTTCATTGGCTAATTTTCTATTGTATAAATATCACTACTGTTGTTCATTCAAGTTTAGCATCTCTTGTAATGTCGACTGGCGTGGCTTTTATGAGTCATTTCGTTTCACGCTGGATCGACCTATATGAGCTGCATCTACCCTGAAGTGTCTGATAAGAGCAGGTGTGCTGTTATGTCAACATGGATAAGTGCAGGATGTAATATGAGCTAAAATAACAATTAAGACTTTAAACGATGTGAGGGCCTCTTCGTGGTCTCTTAACTTAAAAAATAGATGACCTTTTTTGATTGGTTGGATGAAAACCTTTTAAAAGCGTTAAAAACATCTCTCATACAATATTTGCAGAACATTCTACAGGAGAATCCTTTATACTTCGTCTTCTTCAATACAAATTGATATGCTCTTAGCTTCAATATCTCTGCTGTGTCACTGACTTGTTAATGCAGAACCCAGCTAGAACTTGTCATGAGTGACCCGTTTATCGTGTTTATCAGCTGATGTTTGGTCTTGACTGAGTTCCTGTCTCTCGTGGATCCGCTTGATTCGCACTTGTTAGAGGCGTTTGATTATGTATGGCTTTTCTTAAACCAAGATTCAAAGAATAGCACCAGAATAAGATCTGTCTAATGAGTATGGATCATGAAAAAGATAACACGTCAAGCGATAGGGCATGCGGAACCATCCAAGCAATTTGGACTCAATACAGCGACCAACTGGATAAGAACGTTTACATCATCAATGCAGTTCTCAATGTCATATTTTGTGTTCCTACTGTCGCCATCAACTTCATTCTGCTTGCAGCCGTTTGGAGGACATCGGTTCTTCGTACACCATCCAACATTCTCATTTGTGCTTTGGCAACTACAGACTTGTTTGTTGGACTTGTTGAAGTTCTCTTCGCTGCTTTGTTGTTAAGTATGATCACAAATGCTACACAAACCGTTAAATGTGTCCTTTTAGCATTGTGTCGAGTTTTGGCAAATTTCTTTGCTGAAATGTCCTTTCTAATCTTCACAGCGATCAGCGTAGACAAACTCCTCATGATTCATCTTCATCTCAGATACAACGCATTAGTCACTGTACCTAGAGTTTTAATTGTTGTGTCTGTTATATCGACTTTGTCTGTTGCAATATCGACGTTAAACGTTTTAAGCATCAAAATCTACACTGTTACGATTGCCTTTGTTAATTGCATTTGCCTCATCATTGCATTCATTTCATACACTAAAATCTACCGTACAGTAATACGTCATCAACAAGAAATCCACGACCAGACCTTGGCTGTTGCTGCAACAGACAATAACAATAAGGTTTTAGAGTTGGCTCGATTCAAGAAACGTACCTTTAGCATTTTGTTTATCTATTGTATTTTCTTGGTTTTTTGTTTGCCGTTTATTTTAATAATCGTAATAATGATGACATTGAAAGAAGATGACACTGCCATTGCGGCTGCAAAAATCTTCTCGATTACTTTCATCTTTCTCAACTCACTGATCAATCCTTTGCTGATATATTCGACTATGACCGAAATAAGAAATGGCATGAAACACGTCCTGAGATTAACAAAAAAGAACAACTGAAATCAAAACCTGGTTTCATATTGGTACAGTGTTAAACTTCGGCCATTTATCGAGATCATAGATTCAATTGAAAACTAGGATCTTTCTGACATCAGAATTAAAGACTTTGATCGTAATGTACCTCCGGTGCTCAAGAGTGCAGTCACTTCAAGCACTCGGTGCAATAGCTAACGCTAGCAGTGATCATCAGTTAAGAAGCAGCATTATTTCATCAACAACTGGGAACTGACAAACGCATCCAGCCGTTTTATTTTTCCTCTTAAATACGTCTTTAGAAATAAATCACCTGTCTATCTAGTGCTTCAAGTTTAGAATCTAAATGAATATACTGAGAAATAGAATAGTTGAATGACGACGCGATGTAGAACTTCTAATGAGTATGTTGGCCATCGTCTGCTCCCCTGGCGTTTGATATAGGCCGTGTTCTGTGACTGATTATCGTTCAGTTCCGCTGCCATGGGCCGGGCACTAAAATTTAACTACCCAAATATATAGTTTAAGACTGCAGTTGCAGTTTTAGATGGGAAAACCGCTGAAAACCACTGGCTCAGAAAACCAACAAAGCTTGCAAAAATGGCATTTCCTTCCTCTTTGATTCATTTTAAAGGAGAGGAAGGCGCTCTAACATGTTTCTCAGATATTTCTTTTGAAAAGTTCAAGGCAAGTCAACAACTCTGGCTTTTTCTGGATGGTCAGCAACGAGAGATTGCCGAAAAAGCAAAAGAAATTTTAGAAGAAAGAATCGGTATGGAAGAACTCAGTTCAAAAGTAAAACAAAATTTACGCTACCATAGGAACTGTAATTCCAAATTTACCAACGTCACTCTAATTAAACGTGCACAAGCCAGATGTGCTAAAAATCAAAAACCAGATGATCAATTACACGAAATGGAAGAGAATAGTGAAGGCACGACTGCTACTCCTCCCGCAAAAATGCTAAGGTCTTCGGCTACAAGTGCAGTGAAATCACGAAGCCAAAATGTACTTCCACCAATATGTATCATTTGCAATCAGGAAAACTCATACATAACTGAACCGGTAAGCACTGTCAGTAGTTTTATTGTCAATATTTAAAGCCTATAGGCAGTAACAGATATGAGGGGGGAAGGGGGCTGTCTATTATTTTATTTTTTTAATTGTTTTTGCTGTTGCTATTACTTCTTGCTATCTCTGACTTGAACTGATTGGATTACAATCAAGAAATGTTGCGTTCTTTTTTACTTTCATGTTAACAGCAATTGTTTTGATAATTTTTGCACTATTCATTTTTAATGAGAAGTGTAACGTTACTAATAGTAAACCGTCAATGAGGAGCGGATTGTAGACAAAAGAGCATTATTTTGTAATCTAAATCTTTGGCATCATAATATTTAACTGAATTCATTTTTTTAAACATCTTTCTGTTATGATTTCGTACGTAGATCACAAAAAAACGCAAATTAGATAAACTGGGTGCGGCTGAAACTATAGATGGTGGTAACCTTAGAGAAGCAGCAAAAAGAAAGGACGACCAGCGCATTCTTGTACATATCTTAGACAAGGATTGCGTTGCCTTGGAAGTAAAGTACCATAAACGCTGTTACGAACGCTACACATCTTTTTTACGTCACCCTACTGCGAATGATGATACAAATAAAGCGGAAGAGGGTATATACAGCAAGTCATTCGAGTGCTTCTGTTCGTTTGTAAAAGAGCACGTCATCGACAAGCACAACATTTATTACATGAATAGACTTAAAGCTGAGTTTGTTAAGACTGTAAGTCGGATGGAAAATACAGATGCATCGAACTACAGAACATTTCGTTTGAAGGAAAGACTTAGACAGAGATTTCCCCAACTCGTTTTCCACACACACCGAGAATACGAAACAAAAGTGAGATCGTATATGTAGAAGACTTAATTCAGGAAAGTTCTAGTGTTGCAGAGAGATTGGTTTCATCCCAAGATCAAAGTGATGTCAATACGACAGAAGATGAAGACGAAAATGAAGATGAAGCCATATCTAAGCCAACATTAACAAGCAGGAATATAGCACTGAAAGGGATTTACGCAGCTGCGCTCGAATTAAGAGAAAACATACGCAATTTTGTACACCATGGTATGCGAACTGGCCTCCTACTTCATCTGACATAACTGGTGATAGCGTTAAGAAAGTGGTATCTCCTCTTCTTTTTAACTTCATGTCATGACTGCTTGGATACTCTGATGAGCCAGAAGAGTGTGAGTATGTGAAGATGACCGAGGAATCCACAGCAAAGGTCTTTTCCATCTGCCAAGATCTGGTGTATAATACTAGTAAGGGAAAAAGCCAAACGCCGAAGTCTTTGGCCCTGGCAATTGACAAATTTCTGGATGTTCAGGTCTAATACGCATTCTAAATGGTCTGGGACATTGCGTCTCCTTGTCTTCCACCATGGCTTACGACTCTGCCCTTGCACAGCTCAATATCGAAACATCGGACATCCTACCGAAGGAATTCGTTGAAAATTTAGCCGTCAACCTAGTGTTTGATAATATAGATTTTGGTGAGGAAGTAAAAAAACAGACGCATGTCACAAACGGTATTATTACACAGAAAGTTACACAGGAGAAACCGACTTTGTCTGAGGGACAGTCTGTAATGATCAGAAAGTCACAACGAACGGTGGAAGTACCCCAGCAAGACGTTATGCCATTTACCGTCGGTAGTAAGAAAACACCAATGTTCCATGTTCCAGTAGAAAAGATCACTGATCATCAAACGTCTGAAGCTGAAGAGGTGGCATACTTACTTGATTTGGCCTATGTATTAATTAGGATGGTTCCCATAGATACCAATGTACTTCCTGGATGGACAGGCTTCAACACCCTTCTTCATAAACATCATATTCCCCATATCTCAAGAGTTGGTTATCTTCCTGTTATTGATGCGAGCCCAACAGAATACACGACCATTAATGCTATCCTCCAAAGAAGTGAAGCTATTACGGACAAGTTGCAACTTCAGTATGCTACTTTGGTCTTTGACGAGGTTGTGTATGCCAAAGTTCAGCATGTGAGATGGAAAAACGATATCTTCTACAACCGCTTTGTGGTGCGTCTTGGAGAGTTCCACACTATTATGGCATTTCTGTCTGCAATATCTAGAATTTATGAAGATGGAGGGCTAAAGGTAAGTCACAATCAATACGTTCATTGTTAATTGTAAGTGGACTGACGAAGTTCAATAAAAGAAAACGGTATCCACTTAAAGGTAGTCGTTAGAGTGCGTATAAGATCTATAACTTAAGGCATATGGCCATAAACAATTAACAAGATCTTTCAACGCCTCAGCCAAGAACATATCAGAAACAATCGATGCGTTTTTATATATTCATTTACGATAATTAAAAAAATTAATTGCTTTCATAGGATGTCCTCATAGAGTCTGGACTAGTTGGTGAAGGATCTATCAAAGGTGTTATGTCAGGCAAGCACTATAACAGATCGGTGTTTTGTCACAAGACCATGTACGAAGCTTTACAAAGACTTAGGTTTCTAGAATTCCTTGAGTCACTGGATGATGAGTCCCAAGAAAGCATTTCTACTTTTGTTTTCGCCATGAAGAATGCCTTTGAAGACGATCACCTACAAAAACTTGAGAGAGTGACGAGATGGTAGTTTTATGTCAGCACTTCGAGGCCTTTATCGATGAGTCATCGGCAAGATCCCAAACATTCGCCTACTGGAGCATGTACTTCAAGATGATAGGTAATTAAATGCGATGAAATATTTCACCACCCATGTCAACTACTGATTAAATACCATGAAATGCGCAAAAGGGAAAAGACAATAGAAATAGGAGAGTATTGAGTTTTTTCTATTTTACAATCATTTGCAGGTATCCTTCTAAAGTTCATTCGAGCAACCAGAGGGATCGACTGGGACCTTCACTTATCATTTAGATTGATGATCCCTTGGTTCTTTGCTTGTGATAGAGTTAACTACGCTAGATATGGCTCAGCCTATTGGCTAGAAATGACTGCTTTGGAGCAAACGCATCCAGGTACGTTTATGTCTTTCTAGTTTAATCTTACTATCACCTAATGCTTTACATTTGATAAGATTGTCTACTTCAATATCTTTGAAATAGTTTTCTCATATATAGTTTGATCGTTGATGTAGGTGTTCTACAAGAAATGTCTTCTAACTTCTCCGTTCAACGCCAGCCAAATTATGGGTTTTCAGCGGTTGCATGTGACCAAACCATAGAACAAACGGCCAACAGAGATTCGAAGACGAAAGGTGGACTAGTGGGTTTCTCAATGAATCGTGCATCTGTACACCGATGGCTGTTATCACAATCTGAAAGGGCTGCAATCACACGACAATGTAAATCCATGGCCGGAATAGACTGTAAACCACGGTATGTCTTCCTCTTCATAACCTTGGGAATATATATAATGACGCAAAATCTCTGACAGAATAATTTGTATCGTTTTCAGGGATAGAAAAGATCTTGATGAAACCAAATGCCAAAACCATGAAAACTCTGTGTGTGATGTAATACAAACAATTTCTAATATGATGAATCCATTCAGCCAAGATCAAGCCAGACTTGTTAACATAGCAAGTGGTGTAGAGCTACAGAATGATGTTGCTTGCAACCTTTTAGGCGCTGAAAAGGTGGGCGAAGGTCAATTCTCTGAATTTTGCCAGAGCAATCTCTTCAGTGACAACCCCGATATCTTCACAAAAATCAAGCGTAACAAACTAAGAACATTTACATCTAAGACTTTAACAGTCAAAGACAGCAAGGGCCATCATTTAGCTGTGAAGACCAGCAGGGACCTCTTTGCACGATTGCTAGTAATCTCAAGAACTAGTGAAATTGATTTGAAGGGACTGCTCTCTTATAGTCTTACTGAATACCCCCTTTCCATCGCAACTACATCGGGAGACCTTGTTAAAACAGCCAAGTCAAAGATGTTTGAAATACTAGAAGGAGCCGCCAACAATCCAGTGGTAGATGTTGAAAGACTAGAAGAGGGTAGTGCACTAATTGTTGATGCTATGGCCGTATTGCAAGTGATGAAGGGAAAGTGGGAAACGTTTGGCGACTTTGCTGATGCAGTGTTTGTCCATTTGGTAAATCTTTGTAGACGATGGAAGGCGAGACTGAATTTTGTCGCAGACAGATATCCTGCAGTGAGCATAAAGAACACAGAACGAGCTAGAAGAGCAGTACAAGGCGTACAGAAGGTCCACATCTACAACAAAGATCAGAAAGTACATGAGCAGTGGAGAAAACAAAGAGTCATTGATCGTGTTTTTGTGTGAGCACTGGTCTATGTATTGTTCTACACAAATGCAAAGCTTGGAATGTATGTACGTCACCTCAAAAAGTAAATGCTATTTGCTCTCCCCAGGTGTATCTCCAAGTGACACCATTCAATGGCGAGAAGTCCCAGAATTGGAGTGCGATCACGAAGAAGCCGACACACGTTTATTGGTTCATTCAAGACACGCAGCCGACATGTACAACAAAATCATCGTCAAGTCACCAGATACAGATATATTTGTTCTTTGTACAGCAATGCAGAAGACCATCGGCAAGACGTTGTACCTAATGACAGGAACAGGAAACAGATTCCGTCTTATAGACATTTCTTCTGTCTCAGATGCACTCGGAGAGGAGATATGCTTGTGCCTGCCAGGATTCCATGCTTTCTCAGGTATGAGTTTTCATGGTTTCTGAATCTTTTAGGTAGCTTTGAAATATTTATTAATGCTACTTTCCCCTTTTATAGGATGTGACACTACGAGCGCTTTTCATGGTAAAGGAAAGTTGAAGCCCTGGAAGGTACT
>JAAAQI020063452.1:7133-17506 GCA_011800005.2 Stichodactyla mertensii | reverse complement strand
GGAGGGAAAGATGGGTTATATGTAAGGATTAGTGGTACGCGTTTGGATGTGTTTTTCTGTTTAGGCTGAAGTGTTTCATTACGAGGAATATTAGCAGCGCGTTTTATGGTTTTATGCGTCTTATGGTTCATGCCAAATAGATATACACCTATTTCAAAAAAGGTTGCTAAGGTTTTGTTGCGTGTTGTATACCAAGACCGAAATGTATTGTGGATCATATGTAAATGATGTACGCACAGAAGAAAATATGCCGGCTCCATAATGTGAAGAGTTGCACTGGTTCACATCGCCATAATTTCATTTCGGCCTTGGCATGCAGCATGCAACATGCAGCAAAACCTTCAGAAATCTTTTTGAAATAGTTGTATATCATGAGCGTTCCAAGTCTCATCAACGACTATTGAGGAGAGGACTCTCTGCCTCTTTCTAGATGTCCGAAATAATCACTTACAGTCAATCAGCATAGATCAAGTGAGCACAAGACCATACTTCCGAAGCCGTTTTTATTCGATATCAAAAATGAAGCCTAGCGTTGAATCCTACTTTCATGCAGTCCTCTTATAAGATCGTTATTAAAAGTCTTTCGCAATTTTAAAAATTCCCTTAAGATAAGTTTGATTTAGAAATATCTTTTATGTATCCCTTTTACTAGTAATCAGATAGGGAATGACAGTTTCAATTAGCCAACCCTTAACCCCTTTTTATCGCATTTTACACCAGTGCAGTTAATAGGAGATATGTTTATATGTATTTTTAAAATAACTGAAAGCAGAGCGAGATATGTATCTTGCTTTAGTAGAAACCCACTAGCATACTATCACGAATCCTGCGATCCGATTGGCTCACGTACTCACTAACTATTGAGTGATAACGCGCCTCGTTGCCTATCTCTTGACTCATAGAAAACTCGAACTTGTAGTCTAATTCTTCAATAGACCTCTTGCAGCGATTCCCAAAGCAGTTCATTCGGGAGGACAAAAGAAGAGAATTTTGTTTTCCTGAGAATTGAAGACTGAAGATTTTCCATTGTTTTGTCCTCCAAATTGAACTGCTTTGGGAATTGCTACACGGGAGGTATAGACCCCTTGCAGGGATTCCCAAAGCAGTTCAACCTCTTGAGAGTCAGAGACTGTTATTCTCAGTGTAAAAACATCATTTTGTCCCCCAAATCGTCCAAATTTGTCCACTATTGCGAATTACTGCAAGGGGTCTAATTGCGTTGATAGTAGTTTGCGCTAAAAAAATTCAATGAAGACGACGAAAACAAACTTAGGAATTAGTGAAAATCTGGGAAATTTGCCACACTAATAATGACATAAAATCCTTTAAAAAAATCTATACGAGTCAAAATATTTAGCACTAATGAATAAATCAAAGCAAGCAGGAATAGACGAAGCAAACCGATGATAATCTCGTGATGAATTAATTCAAAAAGCCCCCAGGATTTAGACATACATTTAATAGCCATCAAAAACAGTTTATGGTGTTTGTTAACTGTCGCTAATTTCTCTCTCCTCAAATTCGATGTCTATTATCTTTTTTAGCTATTCATTTATTATTATTTGTTATTATTCCTGGATTTGATGTTAGGTATAGGTGCTTTATGCCCAATTTTTATGTTATCTTTGTTTCACTTGCTGTATTTTAAAACAAAACGTAAATTATTTTCATCTAAGCAAGGACCTTTCACCTTCCAGAGCGAAACAAGAAGAAACAGGAGTGATAAGTGTGGACCAGTATCAATCAAAACAGTTGGAAGTCTTTAAAACAAGTGATTATCACTGTAATCTGGGCATAAAATAGCCTGTATCTCCATCGGTATTTCTGAATATCAAACCCTCTTTGGTTAACATGGAAACGAAGATTTCCAATTCGTGTGGGTTTTATGTCGCAAAGTTGTTGTTCTCGGCGAAGGAGGGGAGAAGGGGTAGGGAGTTGATTGAAATGGATTTGCAGGGGCCGTCTCTAACGAATTCATGATGAGTTAGTTTCTTGATAAATGTTCCGATACTAACCAACTGCAAAGAACAAAGTAATAAAACCTTATTTTGTGATAACTTAAGACTATATATATCCCATATAGTGTCTATAAAGAAACCTCAGTACTGTCTATGTAGTGCCGTCCCTTTCTCTCCCCTTCTCTCCTTTATGTCGAACCCTTGAAGGGATAGAGAATACTAAATTCCTGTGATTACTGGATCGACGCGTATTTTGTATTGCTGTCAGAATCTTTTGAAAAGATTTCATCTGTTCATTCCTTGAAGTAGGAAGGGAGTTGCATGGGTAGCACAAGGTATAACTATCGCGGATTAACAAGCATTTGATATTAAAAAAACAAACAGTATAGTGGTACGTTTTTGCTATCAATATTCCATTCACGTTACAGCTAAGTCAGGATGTCTGGTTTTTAAAGGAGTATGAAATATGTTGCAGTTTTTGGTTTGTGACAACTAGCTTATCTCATGATTTTCTGGCAATGGAAAGTGTGGAAATGATACCACAAGAACGAAGCAGTTCGTCGTATACTGCGATTATCGCTGAGCAGCGAAGAATTGGACGCACTGGATATAAAATGGTGTGTTCAGCGTTTTTGATTGCTAAATAATATTACATGCTTCTACAGGTCCTGGTGTATTGTTAGAACGAAAAGAATGACGAACCAAATGAGTTCCAGCTGAAACCAAGTTTGCTTCCAGATTAGTCAGTGATATACTAAAGAAAAGAAAACGATCAAATCAACCACATACCTTCTTGACAAAGACTTTGCTGCAGGCAGATAGCCAGAACTAAAGCATGTAGCCCAATGAACAGGTGCATGGTCTAGTTTATCAAACACATGTACTTGATCAAATGCTCTCAATTTGCCCTGACAACACTACATTAACTACAGTGAAGTGCGCAACGAACACTCAGCCATCCACTTTAGTAAAGAAAAACTTTTCGTCACATCAACACACACGTGTGACCTCCAGTTTTAGGAATGAACAAACTCGTCCTCAAAGTAGCGGAAATGCTTACACAGATATGCCAAGACATATCGCACACTCTGAGCTCTTAGATCTATTGAAAGCTACAAGCTTAAGTCATGATTTTGATCTAAGTCCTTAACGTTAGAAAAGATGGATACACTAATAAGCACTGATGCTGGCTAAACACGTTCTTAATGGTGTAGGTGGTTGTCTGGTTCGTGCATAATTAGAACTTTGCTGTCTCACCGCATATATTATCTTTACATCATCTGGGATCTTTAGGCAACATTTATGTCAACGTCAAAAAAGGAAAAAAGGACTCAGCTCCTTAAGTAAGATGTAAATGGAACAGATGGGTAAATTGAGGATTTGCGTTTCGTCAAGATTTTTGCTTTAGGATATAATGGTACCATAATCAAACTTGTAGACTGAAGCGTCTAGCCATGTAGGTAGTGATTAAACGTACCAGCTTTGAATCATTCATACAAGATCACGCAGTGTCATTGGGCGTCATTAATGAACTATATTCTTGTATTATTTACCATTAATGAAAAACGAGCGTCGCTAGATGATGTTACTAGCTATTGAAACCGCCTACACTATCGAAAGAGATTATCTGGACAGCGCGCACATTAACGAATTGTTGCTAAAAGACGCGACTATAATGGGAGTCCCTTGCCCAGCTACTGGAATTTAGTCTTCCGATTAATGTGGTTGCAAATTTCTGCGTGGTTCTGTAAATCATCTGTGGGTTTAAGTAACGTGCATGAAGTCTAAGATCGATGACTGAGCAAGAGAGAAGAGGAATTCTCCAAAACGACCAAGGGCTAAACCAATATTGAATATCGTATAGTTTTGTCTCAAGATGTAGATGGGTCAGCCAGCCAACCACTATAGTATCATTCAGTATGGGTGATGAGCACCACAGCGACGTGCGTAGGTTAGGTGTAAGACAAAAATGGTCAAGCCGGACCAAAAATCTCACCCGCAAAATTTAGGGGGATAAAGTCATTTGATGAAAAAACAGGCAAAGGAGACAAACGCGAAGAATCGGTCATACGCCAGGCCAAGTAGGCCAGGGGATGAATTTCTCCTTGTGAAAGTCACTTTTCTAAAGGGGCTTAGAAAATTGTTTTATGAATCAAGTGATCTTCGTATTGTTTTAATTCCAGATTCCGGCTTTCTTTCTTTTCTAGTTTTCATTTTTCTAGGTCCAGTGTGCGTACAGAATTTTTCAATGTTGCTAACCAAGCGAAGAGAAAAACCCGAGCCATTAGACTTGTCCAATCTTCCCACGGCCAAATTTATCAAGATATTAGAGATCAAGGGAGAGGTGTTGAATACCGGTCACGGAAAACGAGTATACGGACTGGCTATAGTAATAATAACAGGGGCGGATCCAGGGGGGTGGATTGGGTGGCTAGCCACCCCCCTCATTGGAATCGATAAACTTGAAACTATATTAACTAGATGGTCAGTGGAGTGATTTTGTGTCCGATTGTTAAATAGTTAAAATCCAATTTAAAAAAAGATGTTGTTTCACTATATCTGTGAAATTTAATAGGAAAAGCCAACGAATAATGACGTCATTTTGGTAGAGGATTTTAATTATTTTCGTAATCTCAGCGATCAGCCCCCCCCGAAAAATCCTGGATCTGCCCCTGAATAATAATAAGAGTTTATTAAAAAACTGAATTAACGAGCTAAATTACAAATAACGTATAAACTATCGGTATATCTAGTATAACTAATATTATTATTTCCACATCCACTGGACATGAGCAAACGCGCGCTCTGATTGGTTCCTCTACTACTAGGATATCAGCTCATATCCCGTGAGTAGAGTAAACAAAATAGAGTAAAGTAATAGAGTAAACTCAATCTCGTCGTACATGGCTCATAGCCGACTCGACTTCGTGGAATAATTGTTAAATAACACATAGCATCTCCTAATCAAAATATTTAAATATAAAGAAGGATTGTGCTCTCTTGGTCCTGCATCTAGTACGGTTTTTAAACAAAATAGGCCTGTTGTGATTTCCGCCGTAAGTCATAAGGTTAGTTATTAGGTATAACAGTTGGCAATAAGTTATGTAAGGGATGTTTCTCACATTTCATCTTGCTCATATAGTGTTTCTAGCTGCGCTTGCCAGAGAGCGTCAGTGCAGCTCTCAGCTAACGGGAAAAATTGTCTGCAATGATAACTGTGATTGATAAATAAAATATAATACACTTAAGAAAGACTTAACCCTATAATTTCGACCTCTCTTTTAGCGCGCATTATTTATTTTTAGCCACATTCTGTAAAAGTACAAATCAAACAATCGCTTTCTATCAAATGTTTTTCTTGCATTTCTGAATGTGTTTCACAATCTTTGATCTAGTATCAGAATACGAGTGCCACGCTACCGTCACACGAACCAACAAATACGTAGTCGAGTGAAGTCGAGTTTCGAAAGACGTCAGTTTAAGGTGTATGATCAAAATGAAATTAACTCTTGTTTTCGTTGTGAATAGACCTCTTTCCTTTGGGCGTAATGTTTTCCCATTTCAGATCACGTTTCATTCCCTTTGCTTTTATTTCTTTGTTTAATGGTAACGCTTGAGAAGATACATTAATATGGATATACTTGAAACAAAGAATCTTATTCCCAAGAGGATAACACGTGGTCTGAAATGGGAAAACATTACGCCACTAGTAATATCTCGCTCACGCCTGTCACGCTTACACCTGTCACGCTTATGATGATCGGTTATCGAGTTCATAACAGTTCTTATAGGGATGGATTAGTATGCAACGGTAGGGAACCGAAGCGGGCAAGATAAGATTTATTTAATTTGAAAATGATGAGCTTCCTTTACTTGTTGAGAGTGATCTAGCACTGACATTGAAAGATGATTTTTTGGGAGACTGAATTTCCCGAGTTATATTAAAATACTGAATGAGCTTCTGCATTATTGTTTATTGAATAGTTTATTTATCCAAATTCGAAAAGTATGATGTACTGAACCTGTTGAAATAGGGTTACATCAGTTGTACGCGGCTCTCTTCCTATCAGGCCCTCCCTGATTTGCCTTCTACTAATATTGCTTTCTACGAATAACCAAGGACTGCAATGAAGCAACTTACCAGCTCGATGTAAATTCGTAAATTCAACAAATGGCGCCCAGATAACAGTATTTAAACTCAAAACAAGCAAAAATTCTGCAAGGTTTCCACAATAGGTATGGCGGGATGCGGGATCTGACTTATTTTGGCGAGCCGATTTCGGGATGCGAGGTAAAAACAGCAGGAAAAATAACTGAAGTTAAGGCGGGATCGTGACTGTGAAAATGTTGGCGGCATGGCATGATTTTAGAGCCTAATGGTGGACCTACTTCAAGGTATCCAAAATTGTTTCACACCACACAGACTAACACTAAGATTAACTCAAAATGAACTGAAGAAGTTGAATTTCGGAAGACAACATCGTACAGTTGTCTCTGTACCTCTTGACCTTGTAGGATGATGAATATGTCATTGAGGAAACTGCGCTTTCACGGACCAACGAACGATGTATTAAAAGTACATTAGCCTTAAACTTAAATCCCAAGGATGTTTTGATCGTTCTGCCAGAACTATATCCCTTTCTTCTACTATAATAGGGTCAACTAAAGAGTCTTCTTGCCGCCCCTTCTAGACTACAAGCCCGCTTAGCCTAAAACCAATGAAGGGCCCAATAATGTCAGGTAGAGGCAACAATTATGCAAGTTGTCTCCAATTACCACAAAATTTGGGATGTCTCAAGTTTCAGAGCGCTAAAGCTCTTCCAGCGACCTAGCCTGTCTGTCTTGAACACCTAGTCCACACAGCATTTCTGTGCCGCGTTGTGTTATTCGTTTCCCTTATATCTAGAAATTCGTTTGTAATAAGCTCCAAACACGAGCATGCGATGCAGGCAATATCTGGCAGTGACCGAGAAGCATCAGAGAACCAGAAGTGCGCTAATGCTTTATAAATACGACGAAAATCCAAGACGAATGTGGGTATGTATTCTTTGTAGCACATCCACTCTTACAAGGGTCGGATTTATAACAGCGCTTCTTTTATTTAAAAACCGCCGAAAATATCTTCATCGCGCCCTTATCACATTGGCTGTGAGGTGCTTTTTATTTACTCCTTAAAAATACGTAAGCATTTGAATCTCTTATGAAAACAATACTGATTTGTTTAAATACATTTTTTCTGAAGCCTGGAAAGCTAAGGAATTCTCAATAATAATCACATCATAGCTTGTTGTAGAAGATATATTTCTACAGAGACACTACTGCATGGTATTCAATGCTTGGAGTAATGTACTTGTGTAAATCTTAACCGTTCAATGGCTGGTTGATGACCGCGGAACGCCAGTAGATTACGAGAATTCCATGAACGTACAAAGGACATAAGAGGCGATTGTAGTCGAGCCGAGTCTGAAATTCAATCCGATCTTCATAGAAGTGCACCATTCAATGGCATCAAAGCCTCATTGCAAAGCAAATTGAGAAATCCAAATGGAAAATCTACCTAATGTCTATTGGTATACGAAGTTTGATAAATCACCGTAATGTTTTGACAATGAATTTTCGTCAACTTTTAGAATTCTTTTAGCGATTTTCGTGTGTTGTGGTGATAAGACAACATCATCGTGTGTCAAGGCTTGTGGAGTGCATTGTGTTACATACTGAATTGAGTTATTATTTCAGAGTTAATTTGAACGATGTTACCTCATCATTCATATTTCTTTCTCGAACACATTAACCAGTGTAGAAGCAATTATATCTCATAAGAAGTCCATCTGTAAAATATATATTTTTTATTTTCAATCAAAGTCCAAGTTTGGGAAGGACCTCGTGAGCAGTAGTCCTTCCACTTCGTTGGAATACCCGACTGCCGGCAAGCAATCGAAAGCAAGGTCCATTTATTTGTTTGCGGATCGTTTCTTCATCATAATAAGAATTTACTTATAATAAATATCGTAATGCCACACGAATCTCCAAACACTGCCGGGCGAAATCAGCATTAATTCGACCATATTTTCTCACTTTTAAAGTATTTAGTATGACTAAAATCGTAAAGGTTTATTGCTCAATTTGTTTCTAATAGTCGAGCCTAACCTGCAAATCCTTTTTATTTCTAATGTAGCAGTTTATTAATCAAACATTTTAAAAAGAATTTAGATAAACATTTTACAGCTTATTATGGCAAAAAGAAGATTGTCCGTGATGTGACAAATATCAGATTGTGTTACACTAATCCTCTTTTTCCTCGTTGTTTTATGATGTGTGCATAACGTAGATGTCCCTGTCACATCCCGGATAAGTAATAAAAGTGTTGCTGATCCATGTGTGACTTGATAAATATTTACTTTTGATTTGATTCCTGCTCTGTTGCATGAATACATGTCACAGTGAATACCCACAGTTTTGATAAAAGGCAGTCTTTCCGAGACATCTTTACTTTCAGATGTGTTAGGTGAAGACTTGATTACCACTCTGTTGCATTTCACAGAAAGGTGTCCAATCCAAAGACAATGTCACAGTGAATATCCACAGTCTTGATAATAGGTAGTGTCCTCGGGTCATCTTTATATTCAGGTGTGAAGCAGAGAAGACTTGATTTCCATTTTGTTGCGTGAAGATGTAACAATCCAAAGGGAATGTGGTAGTGAATACCCACAATCTCGCAATTAGGCAAAGCTATCAGGTATAAAGCGGGGAAGACGACTTCCTTGGGCATGCTTTTATCATTTGTGAGACCCATGTCATTTACCAAACTTTTTTCCCAATCAGTGTTACACATTTTAGCCAAAGATTTTATGCAGAATGCATCTCTCCTTAAATTACTGCATTTATAGCAAACATCGAGATGTTTCTGACCCTGAGATCAGCCAAGGGTTACTCGGAAAAGAGGTCCGACACTAACGCATCATTCCTCAAAGGTGTAGAGAATAGCAGAATATCGTGTAATTATTACTCGTAGTACAAGCATAAAGGGTATCCCCTTGTAAGGGCATTGTATTTTTACCCTAATTTAGCACATACCCATTGAATCAGATAGCAAAGCGTTACTCATCCATTTCTCCATATGACCCGTTTAAACCATTTCAAACTGTTAACGCCTTTGCAAAGAAGGTGGCTCGACGAAATATACGGATACCTTGAATACTTGATAAGTATTCCTGTCGCTAGCTCATGGTTGAGAGCAACATTGGTGATTGATCACATTACCTGTATGTAGAGAGTGACTAATAACTAAATTTATGGCACGACTACCTGACTGACTCGGCACAAGGCGTCTGTCGCAACCTATTTTTTGTTATTACTTTATCTCCTCTCATATGTTAAATTTTTTTTCGCCTTAAGCTCAGTTCTTCAACTGATTTTTCATGTTTATTTCTTTGCTTCTCTTTTTCCAAAAATTACATCAAGAAATGAAAATTGAAGCACTGTTTCTGTTTACATCAAGTTAAGGTGTTATCAAGAGGGTTTGTATTCCAGAAAACGACCCAGTTTGATAGCGTAGACAGTTGTTAAGTAAGGTGATACTTATTGACCTTCTTACATTAGTTTTCTTTGAAAGCTTTTGTTTGGTGTGCTATCTGTAATAAGAAATCACTAATTTGCATTTGATAACTCGTAGCATTCGATATTTCCACGACTGACGGCTTACAGTTTTTACGATTTGTGGCGGATCCAAGGTGGTTCTAAGGGTTTCATTGAACCCCCTTTTTGAAGCCTGTTCTTTACGCTCAATAGGATGAATTGTTTTATACAATCATTTTAGCGTACAGTACTTCTAACCTTGTTCGATAGCGATTCTGCGAACCCCCTTTTTATAATCCTGGATCCGCC
The DNA here is from genome assembly GCA_011800005.2 of Stichodactyla mertensii. Taxonomy (NCBI): domain Eukaryota; kingdom Metazoa; phylum Cnidaria; class Anthozoa; order Actiniaria; family Stichodactylidae; genus Stichodactyla; species Stichodactyla mertensii. Next base: position 7,664 of record JAAAQI020063452.1, on the reverse strand, counting down.
TCTGACGATAATCCATATCACAGTCTTTTGATAGTCCAGAACTGTTGACTTTATTTTCTAGATTGAGCTCAGTTTGTAGTTTCTCTGATTGTTTTGTTTGGCTTTGAACTTCAAATCGCAATACGCCAGTGTCAACGCGCAATTTAACTTTATACAACCTTTTCACTAACCTAATAATGGATATGTATCATTGGTGAAGTCACTGCAATGAAATCATATTTCCCAACCACATTTTATGTATGTCAATTTCAGTGGCCTTGCAAGTGATCTCAGAGTTAAGAAGGGGGAGTCAGGAGGGCGGGCAACAGTTTTTTGGGTGCGACACGTAGTTTACGCCAACCCGTAGGAACTCCGTTATTAACAAAGCCATGCATTCAGTCATTTCATCGATTCTGATTGACATACCAAGCAAAATAGAATTTCGCTCACATTTTCGGGTCAGTGGAAGCGACTTTTTTTCAAAGCGATAAGTAAAATTAAGATGGCCTTGACTGGGCTACCACACTAGTATACATGGATAGTCGTATATTT
>JAAAQI020063341.1:0-17508 GCA_011800005.2 Stichodactyla mertensii | reverse complement strand
AAAAACATTTTTGAAAACCTCGCTACATGTGAAACTAAGCCAGTTATCGGCCTTCAGCTCGTGGTTATGTGATTTATTCACCGAGGGCGAAGCCCTCGGTGAATAAATCACATAACCCCTCGCTTCAGGCCGATAACCCTCACTTAATATCTATAGATATTCTACGAAACGTTAACGATGCTGCGGACGTATGTCCAAAAATACAGAACTAGAGTAACTTAAGTCAATCGCATTGAATGTGAATTTGAAACGTGAAGCTACACGTAAAACGAGTATCCTTTGTAAAAGAACGTACCTTGTGTCGTGAAAGGTTTTCAGTCTTGTTCTTCACGATTCCCTCGTGCGCGTCGAAGGAACTTCATTGCTGTTTACATTTTTAGTAGCAATTTATCGTACTTTTTCCTATTTAATCCAAGACTTGGTGTTTATTGAATGTTGCGTTAATTAATGCTCGCTCAGTTATTTCCAACATTCACCTCCGCGTTTAATCCGTACTTCCGTAACACGTTTGACAGGCAGCAAGTATATGATTCTCATGGTAATAAAGACTAAAACCCTTGGGACAAAATTCATCACTGCAATTTGCATAAACCCACGAAGGGGGAGTAATTACTGAGGAATAAAAAATGACATTACTTTTTGCACGAAAAAATCCGAATAGAAAAGAAGAGCGTGACCTCATCCCCGTGAAACTGAATCGTATTATTTCAATGTATATAAGATCAAGAAAGAATGGGAACGAACTGAAGGGCTGAATTTAGACCCCGTCCACATTAATGCGTTTTTGAAAGGTTCCGTTTTCGTCTCACCGAAAACGCATCAAGATTTCGCAGCTTTTTCGCCCGTCCACTACTGAAATACGATAGGCCTCCGTTTTCAAATGTATGAGCTTTCGATGAAAACGCTCAGCGTTTTCGATCGTTTTACTAGTGTAGACGTAAGGCCCAGACGCATTGAAAAGTATGCGTTTTCAAACGAAAATGCATTAGTGTGGACGGGGTCTTAGGGACGAGGAGTTCAAAAAGTTCCACGCTAGCTCGTGTTCCAAACTCGGCCCCTAAATGACTGACTGAGTTTTTGACCCAGCGATCCCGATCCAAGTACTCCCGATCAGTGACCCGGTTTTCCATGCAAGCCCATCAGATCTTAAGTTGAACTTTCCTAATAAAAATATGCTTTCTTCAATTGCAGTCAATGTCAAGCGCTGTTTCACGTGCTGTCAGTGGACTGGCTGTAACTCCCAGTCTCATCATCACAGGAACTTCCCTTTCGCGAGCGAAGTCGAAACCAAGTTATCCTTCAAGGATAACGCCGCGCAAAGCAGAACAGCTTGGGTACTACTAGTAACCAGTCTCCTAGCAACGTTTGTATTATGAGAAGGCTGGGCGCAGTCTATTATCGATATAGCTTCTTACCATAGTCTGAACACTCCTAGTAACCAGTCAAAAATATTGCTTGGTAGAGCGCTTTTCATGTTTGTGATATCTCAACGAATCCTAGACATCTTTTGGCTTCCGTCAATCAAAAATTCATCTGATTGTAAACTTGATGGACGGAAGATCTTCTTTCTGACCAGCAGCCTCACTTGTATGATTTTTAAAATAAAAGAACATCTTATTCCGGGTTCAACTGTAATAACGGCCATTACTATCAGGGGTGCATGGGTCTCGCAGTAATGTGAAAAGCGCTCCAAGGCTAGACGCCTAAACTAGCCTCAGCATCGTCAAATTCAGTGTTCGTGCTATACGAGGCTTGGCATTTGTCTTCAATGGGGACGGAAACCTAAATAAGAAAGAGCGGTATGTTCAATAAATACAAAGTATTCACATTCATGGGGATTTGTAATCATGTGATCGTTTTCTCATATTGGGGTTTTCAATTGAAAAGGAATAACGTGTAAATAGTAATAAATAAAAGGGTATCGTTTACTAATTTAACGCAGATTTTGGTGTTTCTCCTGTTTGTAACCCTTCAATTTTTTAAGCTGAAGCATGATAAATAAGTAAAACATCACAAGGAATTAGATACACCCTTGAACAAAGACCATGAAACAAATGGTTTCAAGTAGAAATAGAGAAAACAAATGCGTACGTTCATTGCACTTTGTCAACTCCAACCTCAAATTGAAACCATTCGAGCGCGTAAAGGAAAGATCATTTTCAAGTCTCCCAGACTCTTTCTGTGTAACCGAGATACGTTTCCAGGCGCTGCTTTGCCTTGCCAACCTCCCTCTTCCTCAAGAACGAAGTAGCGCTTGTAAAATCGTTCCAGGGGACTTGCAGATCTTAATATTCGAATACCGAGAAGATTATAAGTAAGAAAAACGACACTCAAACGGTAGACAAATCAGCGAGGACCAGTTATATTCCTACTGTACAAGAAATATCGCTTCGGTCAAATTAGAATATTAATAATAATTATATTACAACAGAAGTATTTCTTAGCTATTTAGTAAACTATACTAAGATGAATCTGATCTTAATGAACCTAAAATATATATATTTATTACCATGTCATGACGTCAATATTAATTCAAAAATAATTACTTATTAATACTAACTTTATGTTATACTTGATTTACATTAAAAATGGTCTCTGTTAATGGAACATTAGAACAAAAGGAGATATTAAAAGAAATAAGGCGCGTTCTTCTTTGTGTATTTCAAGGAATACAAGAGTCTTGAGTAATCTCTCACGGTTGCGCACTCACCCAAATGCCTGAATTGGACAGGAAAAGAATACCAGAACAGGAGTTATGGAATGAAAATTAGCAACAGTTTTTGCACCTTTTCCATAAAACATTGCAACTTTTTTTTTTTTTATCTTAAATATATACTGCTTATATTGTTCCTAATTGCAAGAACGTTGTCATACGAACAAAGAACATTTGTAATTTAATGGAATAGGAATAATTAAAAGACAAAAGAAGATCACTGAAGCTGAACTTTTTCTTTTGTCTTTTAATTTATTTCTTTCTCACTAAATAACTTAATGTCCTTTTTCTTGTGACAACGTTCTTGCAATTAGGTGTGTGTATATACATATACATACACACACACACACACACACATATATATATATATACTGCGATTTGCAAAAACTTTGACCTTCTGGGCAAAAACTAAACATATATAAAAATGGGTAATTATGGGATAGCTTCAATGATATTTTTTCTTAGTAGTCTACCGTCAAGGGTATGTGAAAAAATATCAGCTTGGTTATCCCATAATTTCTTGGATATATTTGATATATATTTCTTTTTGCCCAGAAGGTCAAAGTTTTTGCAAATCGCAGTATATATATATATATACACACACACACATACATATATATATACCACAATTTGGTTTTCTCGGTTTTATGGCCAGTCACGCATAGATGCGCGCACAACCTTGAGACAAAGGTCTATACAACCATATTCTCGCTGGTCGTATAATTATCGGAACGAGATCCTTGGATTCGCACACAGGCGGAGTCCGGCTTTATTTTTACGCTGAAAGCTATAATACACGAGAATACGTGAGGAATAGACCTACAATCGATTATTCAAGAAACAGAACTGTAATCCCACCGAACTCCAGGCCAACTCTTTCTTCCGGTTGTCTCTGATTTGTTAATAAAAGTAGCTGCCACCACAGTTTATGCTACAATTTCATCAGCATTTAATATTGGTACCAACTTTACCACTGCTGACATATTATCCTTAGTTTCTGTACAACCTCTTCCGGTTAGTCTGTACATTTACTTCCTTTTATTTCATCACCCACTTCCGGTTTTCTGTACGTTTACTTCCGTTTAAATTAAACATATGCCTTGGGTAATTCTTACTTGGCGCAGCGTGTGATGCAACTCGGGTTAAACGGAGTACAGAAAGAAGCACAAAGAATTCTCTTTGCTTCGTACTTTTTTTGCGATCAGCTCATTGGACGCTTCTCATTTCAGGGCTCTTTGAGCGTGATCTTCACGGTCGCGCTCCGCCGGCGGAGGCTTGGGACCTCTTAATGTACAAATTCAGAAGCTTCATCTGTAACAGAGAAAGACAAAATAAACTGTTAGCCGAAATAATAGCGACCTGTGTTAGCCAACTCGATCTTTTCTGGAGTCTTGCGTCGCATCAAGAATTTTTTAAGGAAAGTCATGTAACGTAGGGTTTGACTGGTTAGGGTGGATTTCGTACGAGTCGGAAATGGTAAGGCGAATTCGTACCCGTACCGTAGCATTGCCGTAGGTAACCACGCGCTGTAATTGGATTATTCACCCGGAAACAATGGGAAGCCATTTCTTGCCGTGTACATACTGTCAGTCATATCCGTAAGTTTCACACTCATACAATAACCGCTCTAGTGATAGCGGTAGTGTCTTAGTTACCTTAGTTCCTGAGAGTTCAGCTAGATGTGGCAAGAGAACCTCTTCTCCTACGACGTTGTGTAGGGCTACAAGACAGAACACACTAGCCTTGCGCACACTGCTCTCAATGTGATCATAAGACTGTAAGAACGAAGAATAGAATAGCTAAAGACGCTGGCTTTGCGCATGTTATCAACATATTGGACAATACTATGTAAAGATGGAATTAAGGTTACTAGGTCTCGTGATTATCTTACCTTTACCAGTCCTGGAATCATGTCACTTAGGTGTTCTTCGATTGTTTCGGTGTCAACTCCTTCGATAACCTAACAAAGAAGAATTAACATGTAAATAGACTGTCCTTTTATTATTATTTAACGTAGTTTGTTGGTCATGGGGTGAGAGATAAGTAATAACGTATATTTTGAGTGTGGTGTGGTGTAATTTACAGTAGTGTGCCAAAGTGTATTGTAGTGCAGTGTATCCGTGTATAGCAGAACAGTGGTGTGGTAAACCATGGCGTGATGACCTATAAGCCAATTATGGTAAAGTACAGTAGACTTAGCATGGAATACTGCTGTATCTTTCAATCTTCTACTAACCTTAGTCAACATTTTAATACCCGCTAAAGACACAGGAAATTCTGAGTCTCTAATGATTGGTCCCAAGACTCTAATGCAGTCTTCAGGAAGAAGGGACTTGGCAACTGTACCAGCAGCCTCTTCGGCCTGGCGAACAACCTTTGGATTCAAACCCAGACACTCAAGAATTACAACATTAAACAGGACTTGGTGAAAAATGATATTTTAACTGGAATGCCCAAGACACCTAGACTAACCTCCTTCTGTGGGTCTTTATGTGCCTGCAAAATTTTACTGATGGTAGTTCCACTGACTTCGTGGAAGGCAAAAGGTTGAGCACGAATCATGTCTTTTAGCACTCTCAAAGTAAGCGACCTGATAGAAGGCTGTAGATACAATAATGTAGGATGTTAATGTAGGAGGTTAATTCAATAAGAATTCTGGGACACCAAGTCAAAATAACTGCTTACTCCTTATTAGTCCAAAGTTATGGAATATTCGTTAGACACGTAATCATATCAATCAAGAAAACGCCTATCAAAGTGTGTTCGACTAGCCAACAAGTGCTAAATCCTGGTGGTCACTAGCGACATAGCATAAACATAAGCAACACATACAGACTTAGTTCAGCTCTTCTTCCACAGGTGTGAGAAAAGACAAGTGCTGCTAATGAGAAATATTCAACTGATTCTGCGTTATGTTGCTTATGCTCATTTGCCTCGCTAGTGACAACCGGAAGCTAGATTTTAGATTTTTTCAGGAAGCCAGATTTGAGTACAGAATATTCCACCCCTGAGACTCTGGCTCTATAATCCCCCCACCCCTAGGTACAAACCTGAACATCGTCAACAGCTTTGACAAGTGCAGTAAAAACCTTCGGGAATGAATTCCACAGCGATGGCGAGTCTTCACGAACCATTCTTAAGATATCGACCAAAGCGCCTCTTTTATCCTCCATCTTGTCACTTGATGGGTCATGCAGAGGATTTAATAATGCCTCTAAAGAATCTCCTTGATCAAGTGAAGACACATCACCTGAAACACCAAGACTCCATTGGCAAACACTTATTCAAAGGGTAAGCACAAATATTTTGCGTTCTTTTTGCGCTTGGGTCAAGTTGGGGTAAACTTAAAGACAAAGATGATGTGACTGAATTAACGTAGGTACATATATAGCCCACTTGCGGGGAGGGGGGGGGAGATGAGCGTGAGTAATCACGGTACACACCGCGAAATTGACGGTATTTCTTACTAAGACGGTGCGCAGGTTCAACTGATGAAAATGCTTTGACAGCGCACCGTCATTGTCACGTAAAGTCCGTATTACATTTAACGTAGGTTAGGCCCAGTTCAGTCGTCGAACTTTTGTCGTGGCGAATTCAATTTGCATGAGATGGTAATGAGTAGAAACAAATAATTTGACTAATTTGTATTAGATTCAACGCAGCAAACGTTCGACGTCTGACCTGGGCCTTAGGATGGTTAATGCTATCGATCAAAAGAATATTGTAATATTGCAGCCCATTTACCGTAATTTGTTCTACGTCAAAAACACAACACTAGCGAACCTGAAGAGCCCTTACTAAAGATAACTAATAACGAGTCCAATTGACATCTTAAATACCTTTCTCAAAAGAGGATTCAGAAGTCTCTATGCCCTCAAGCGATCGATCCAGTTCGTCAAGGGTTTCGCTGGTCTTTTTCTTCCTTCCAGTAGTGAAACCATTTAACTCGGGCATCTAGAACCGACAGAAACAACTTAATACTCGCACTTTAAAACAATTGGGTTTTAGAGCCAAGGTAACTTTACGCCTAAGGGACCATCTACGTTAGGGTGTCAAGACGTTAAAGATATTTTATCGAGAAGTTTTAACCTGGATTGCGCTCAGCAAAACTTTTCAGGGCCGTATTTAAAAACCTCTAAAAAAGGCTAGGGGAATAACAGATTGTTTACATGAAGGGTTGTTACAGAAGTATGGAGATGTCAAGCATGTGCATGTGGTTTTTCCCGCCGTGTCGTATTTAACTAACCCCAATGGCTCAGTTGGTTGGGCATCGGTCTGTCGTGCGAGAGGTCGTGGGTTCAAGCCCCGGCCGAACCACCACTCAAGGTCTTAAAATAACAGAGGAGCTCTGCAAATGGTTACATCTTCACCGTGTCTCGGCTTAATTGGCGGTCCCGTGTCATTAGAAATGTTAAACACAGAGGGCCACAAGTTCATCAGCGCTTAGTTGCGCTGCTATCAAGTCTTACCCTCTCTAAATAACAACAATATTATTCTTTATTGGGTTCATCGTAGCTTACCGGATGGAAGTCATTCTGAGAGTCCTGATACTGTTTAGGATCGTACTCGTGACCCAAGGTCTTTCTTGTACTGCGAGGAGAGTTATGTCCACCCAAGGCCCCATCACCATAGGCACTATTGACATCATCACTGTTATAGCCAGACGATACACTAGGTGCGTCTTCCTGAGTTTCTGAGTGATCCTGTTTGCTGTGTTTGCGTAATCTAAACGGAGAACTCTGACGATTTTCGATCGATTCACCGACGTCACCTTCGCCACTGTTGTCACGATGTAGCGGTGAGTTGGTTTTCGATTTGGAAGGAAAGCCAAACTTGGCCTGTGTTTTTGGGCTCTGGTTTAGTTTTGGAGATGCGGTTCTTGAGTGATGCTCTGATTGAGGTGAGCTTCCCTCGGCAGGTGTTGATACTGCTGCTGCTGCGTCGTCGTCTTTGGAGAAACCCTTTAAAGAGCTAGATGACATGCTCCTGTACCCAAGCCGTAGTTTAGGCCTTTCCGGAGATGCGGTGTTTGTATCAGTTTCATCGTAGCTCGTAGTATAACCTCTCGTAGATGCGACTCCTCGACTCGATGAGATTGGCTGAAAAACAGCAATGGAAAACCTATTCAAATAGAGTTCCATCTCAAGAGCGTATATAAACGAGAGTATAACATCCTTGGCGCCTATGCGTAATCAAGTTATGAGATTTTTACCTCGTTGCCTTGAGTACTGCTCTTTAAGTGACTGTGTAACAACTTGGTAGCACCGTCCTAACGATTATTTAATACAAATCAGTACAAATATACGAAAACATTTGTTACCTTGTAGGTGTTCGGAAACAAAATAGCTAATACGATAGATGGACGGAGGAACCAGAAAGAGGGGTGGACGGATGGACTAGATAGGCACACGGACTGACGGAAGGATGGGGAGACTAGATGGACACATGGACTGACGGAAGGATGGGAAGACTAGACAGACACATGGACTGACGGAAGGATGGAGAGACTAGATAGACACATGGACTGACGGAAGGATGGGGAGACTAGATAGGCACATGGACTGACGGACCTACGAATGGACGAACAGAGGGGGAGGGGGACAAACTAGATAGATAAACCGACTGACAGAGGGCCGGATGGACGGGGGTAGGGAGGGATGGACAGAATGAGTGATGGAAGGACAAACCAGATAGACACACGAACTGACGTAGGGAAGGACACAATAGATAGACACAGACTGACGGACGGACGGACGGAAAGACAAGGTATGTGACGTAGGAAATAGAAACAAGAAAAACGGCGACACATCTTACCTGGAATGACTTTGGCAACACTGATAACATCATACTAAACTCAGGTGTGTTAAGCTCAAATAAAGCCACAATAACTGATGCTGATTCCTGGAAACAAGAACAAGAAAGATTCTTCAGAAAATGGAATCTTTGATAAGATTAAGAGCGTAGGCAACTATTTCAAATTCCTTCTCTTCCTGATATTTCATCATCAACTGGATCATTACCTTGCGTACTTCAGCGCTCTTTGGCTCTGTTGTCCATGATATTATTCTAGACACAGCAAGACGAGTTTCTTGCAAACACATTAAGGAAAACGCTATATATGAATCCCAACACTACTGACAGGTTGTCACTGACTTAATTAACCATTTACTTTAGACCGCTTTCTGGGGCAGATCCAGAATTATTTTGACGGGGTGTACCATTTATGATAGGGATTGGAGCATCAATAACTGACTGTTAACAGCTCGTCTCAGGGGGGATGTGCACCCCTGGATCCGCCCCTTTTTGTTTTTTTTTCAGTGAAAAACGTTTACATTTCGAATTCCCGTGCCATGGGAGTCTAATGGCTTGGTGTTCAGGTATTTTGATAACAGTATAGTATTCCTTGATTTCCACACTCAAACATAACACTTTCTAAACATGAACCCTCAAAATGGTCGTTAACTGTAACTAACTATAAAAACTTAGATCATAATGGCAAGGATACCACCAGAGTTAGTAAAGTCGCTGGGGTCCATTAGAGAGATGAGACCTTGAAGGTACTGCAATACTGCTATCTTGACCTGTTGGACACAACAGTTGTCTTGCATTAGATATTAAAATAGGAGAAATAGCCAACAACAAATTAATTTAGACTCTGAGAGATTTTCATGTGACTGTGGGAAGCGCACCGTGCCGTGACCGTACCCATACTTGTCCAATATTCTGACAAATTTATGCACAACATTGTATTGTAATTTATTGTGTTGTATTGTTTCGTTCTAGAATGTATAGTTAAACTATTGTTATGGCGATATAATACAATACAATGCTATGCATAAATTTGTCAGAGTATTGGACAACTCTCACTGCACCAAACCGTGGTGTCGCGTCAGAGACTTCCTGCTGAATGAGCAGTGACCCCGCGCGCTGTGATTAGCTACTTGAAGATCGTCAATTCCATGCCGTGACGACGCCGCTAAACGTGACTTTTCATAGTCGTACGCAAACTACTCAATGATTTACAAGCAATACCATCCATCACACAATTTCACAAAATGGCTACACTATCCAGAAACTATATACCTGGAGTTTCAGCTATTTAACTCATCTTTCAGTGCTAAATTTCAAGTAAGAATTTTGTTATTAATGTACCTTGAGATTGGGCGTTTGTGTTTGGTCAGTGATGAACCTCGTCAGAATGCTGAACTGCAGGTCGTAAGGAAACGAATCCCTGGAGAGAGAAGAAATCTTGTTGAGTCATATCAAACGATTACACCAACACCGAAGAATGAACCGTCACCACTGGCTGGACCAGACACCCTCCGCCATCCCTGACAGCTTGTTTATACTGAGTTCCATCTAATCATAGAGTGTAGAATACTCTCTTTTTATCGTGTTTTAGTATCTTCTTTCGGAGCCATCATTACAGTCCGTTGTAGTCTTCCTCTCCCGATAATGTATAAACGCGTGATCTTCATTACCTTACAACGTCCAGTACTCGAACAACTTTAGATTGAAGTGAGTTGAGCATTTCTGTTCCAAGTTTGGTCAGCAGTCTTGAGAGGAGTACAAAGAGCCAATCTTGTATATCGACTTTGTGGACAACGATGAACTCAGCCAGGGCATCTAAAAACGAGCTATATACCTGGGCACGAAAAACAAACAAAATACATGATTAAATGGTAGGGGAAAAATATACATATAAAGGTAACTAAGGAGAAATAACATTCATAAATTACACCAACTGAACCAATCAAAAACCATATGGAAGATACCATCCAAACAGAATGCTGGAAAAACTTGGAACAATAATTATCCAGGGTTCCCTAATGTCGGTTACCCAGACCCCACTCGGCCAACCCTTTAATGTTGAGAGAGGGTCTGGGAGAATTGTTAATTAAATTTTTTTAAAGATTTAAAATGGCGTCTGACCAGAAGAGGAGTCCCCCGCAACCATTCATTGACTGGCTTGTCCGATTCAAATAGAGAAAAAAAAAGTAGAAAAATCTTAGCTTTCTGCCACCAAAAGAAAAAAATCCCCATCTTTTTCTTCTTACCTTATTATGAGGATCGAAGAAGAGTCTTGTCAAACAATCCTTCACTTTTGACAACTCCATATCACTAAAACGAAACCAAGAAAATTGTTAAAATCTGTACTAAAAATACATACAATATACAAGGATCCCCTAGCGACCTCATTATGAGGTCAGCCAATACGTGGACAGAATATAACCCAGGTTAAAGCTGATGACGCTCATCAGGTACACAAGTCACGTCTGGCTCTCCAGCTGTCAATCAGTCGTTATCGATGTTTCCATAACACCGATTAAAGCATTCATTTCTCTTCCATTCACTACCCTAGGTCGGTGTTTTATACCACATTAGGGTCTGCGTAAAATACTATAATAGTCAATTTGTAAATCAATAACCGGAATACTATTTGGAATATCTTTTGCCCGCGAAGGATAACTCGAGAGATCCACACTTCTGCTCTGAGCGCATGCTCAAGGGGTGAAAAAGTAAGACAGTGAGTTAAAAATTGCTGCATTTGATTTACATTTATCTCATCCAGCGGGATTTTCATCAAATATTCATATTCACATACCATCAAGCTAAATCTAGAATATAGCATATCTTACGACACGTGGTCTCACTTTTTCATCACGTGAGCATGCGCAGTTTCAAACTCTTGATGTATGTATATACGAGAACTAGGACAGCAATTTTCCCTCTAGATATCCTACTGCAAAGTCTGCTTGCTTACCTCATGACACGAGAACTTTTCAGGAAAACCAACAATGCGCTGACACCATCCCGCCTGTCTGACCAAGAGTTATTACTATTACAAAGTCGGACTATTTCTGCTATTTCCTGAAAAAATAAAATTAAGTAAAGTACATTAAGAAAAAAGAGAGCAGAACGCATTCGAACAGCGGTGCCATAGATATTACACTACATCACAAAAATGTCAAGGAATAACGAATAGTATCAGGAATAACGAGTGTGATGCTAATAAACGCGACAACTGTATAATGTATTGAGACGTCTGTCTGCGGTGTATAAATATATAGATAATATACGACTGATTATACAGTAGCATGTGCCAGATCGTTGCTAAGCATACACTTGATAAGGGTCATTTAAGTTTTTTGGCAAAATGGTAAAACAGTGTTTTGATACATTGGGAATCTGATCTAATAGTTGAAACAAGATCCAACAATCGCTCGTTGAACATCATCACCTATGCGATATTGATTATGTGAAGAAAACGAATAATAAAGTTCATTCGAGTGAAAAATATTTTAAATGGAATTTCGATTTCAAGAGGGCAATCATTCTTGAATCTTAAAATCTCCGAGTTTTTGGGTTGAAATTACAACTGTTTTATCACTATTTGTTTAAATATATAAATAAAAAAAGTAATACTAAAATATAGGTAACAGATACTCTGAATAGCAAAGCTAATCTAGCTGAGCAACTTTAATCATATTCAAATACAGATTTACCACATTTAGACGATAAAAAGACATGACAAAAAGAAAAATATATCTAAATAAACAAAAATATAGGTACCACTTTAAATTTACATGATAGCAAATCCGAACAACTGTGGTTACGGTATAGGAATAATTGCAATTATTTAGTTTTGCACAGGAAGATGAAAAAACAAAAATTCCTGCAAATCACGCTTGTTTACGTGCAGCTGAAATACAGTGATTATACGACATTTTTGAGAATATTTGGGAAAATCTACTGGTGATCAAGCCACATCGAACCGTGAGGCCTTATAAAAACCTATCCCATCATAAATGAGAGGGCACCGGGTGACATACTTAGGATTAAATCAATAGTGTTTTATAATGATGGAAAGCAGGCGTTATCAATATCTAATATATCAATACATACATTAAAGAAAAAAGTCGAAAACAAAGTTTCGGTATTGGAGGCATTTTGCTATGCTTTTGACTGACATTGTACAAACAAGTTTTAGTATCCTATTTGTTTATACTTGATTAACCTCAACATCTTGAGGAGTGCTTACTCGCTGAAAGTAAAGATAATATCAGCGTTTAGCATGTTATAAATACCCTCTATGTTTACACATGACTACAGTTTTTGCAAAGGATCAAGGATAGAACGAATAATGGATGAATAGAGAACAAAACGCTAATATTTAGTATAAAAAACTAAAGATTACAGGAAATCAGATCTTAATGACTACTTCAAATAAAAACTGGAGTCAGTTTCGCGGAGCGGATTGCCAAACAAAGTCGACTAGGATGGAAATACGTTCGACTTCAAAAAAGAGCCAACGATCCTGGGAAAACTGAGTTGATGGTCACGCGAGAAAGAAAACATCTAGAAAATGTACAAAGTACAGAGAAGAGCTCCGATAATGGACTGTAGAGCCAAAATATAATGTTTACTTTCGCAAGTCAATAGCAACTGCAATCCAGAAGACATAACTAGTGAACGGTTTGGTCTAGAACACAAGAGCCTGTGTTCACAACACATGACGAGACAGAGTCATTTGAATAAATACATCAGGGTTCTTTGACAGATGGCTAGAAGAACAAGTCCGATCCACACAACCAAACGGGAAAAAAAAGAATTTTACCCAACTTCACAGCAAATCCAGTGTCAACAAAAAGGCAATTAAAACCAGAAGATTATTTATCCTATTTGTTGGCAAAGAAAAAAGCTCGAAATTAAAGCTAATGAATTTTCTTGCAGAGAAAAGCGATAAATGGTTTTCGTTTTTAATCCTTTTTTCCGGTGAGTTCAGAATCGACTGCAGACTCAAGATCACGTAGAGATGCTTTTCCTTGCTTTTGATACATTTTCCAATCGAACTGATAATAAGAAATCACCAAAAAGGTTGATCGATTTAATGACGATAATGTTAATGTCATCTCGGTTTGGAAAAAAGCATCCCGCAAAAATGAATAAAAATATAATGAAGGAATGAACGATAATACACGCTACACAACCGATAGCATGCGTTCTCAGCCTGTACGGTATCAGTGAGAATCCTGGTCTCGAAGCCTACCGCAACGGTTTGCACACACAACCTTTATTCAAAACAACCCGTCTGTCCTTTAACAATGCTGGCTGGCCGATATCTAACTTACCTCGCGGTATAGACAGTACTTCGATGGCTGAACGGCATGATAGATGCCTTTTCTTCGACAGTGCTTAAACCACAGCCATTCCTCGACAGGATTGCCAGGATAAATGTTCAAAAAAGTGAAGTATGTTCGAAATATGAACCTCCAGCGTTGGCACGGCTGGATTCGCTTTCGTCGGTTTTTAGGGTCGCCTCTCTCCCAATGAAGCATCTTTATCCAAAACATCTCAGCTCTTTGCTACCGATTCCCCATCATATTTAAGTTGTTATTATGCCAAGTTCGTGATGTAGGGCTTGCTGAAGCTAAGAAACACTAGAGGACTTCTACTAGCAACTCGATACCAAGTCATTTGACCGTGTTGATCTTGACAGCCGCGTTGTTCAGTGTGGAAAGGTGAATAGATGCAAGTAAAATAAAAATCTCATGTTTTATTAATGAGGTTGTTTGAGCTACATTTACATAGTGGAAGGTATTGTGAATTGAGCGACAACATTCGAATAAAATCGACGTCGAAAACCTTCATAATCATAATTCATATCGCATTAAATTTCTAAAACAAAACTCTATTTTGAAAAAAGCGCAATAAAATTATTTTCAAAAAGATAAAACGAGTGGGTAGTTAGGTAATGAAAGGAGAGACAAAAACGAAGGAAGTTAAAGGGAAGAAGAGGAAATCCAATTTGCAATGATTATTAAAAAAATCTTAAAACTTTTTTATTTGATATGGAAACATGGAAACCAGACGTAAAAAGACAAAAGAGTTCTAAAACACTTGGATATGAATTATTGAAGCGAACGGATAAAGCAGTTGGAATCTTTGTTTTACTACATCAACATTTGTCGTCTTTTTTTCATTTCTATTGTCAAAACAAAGCAAAATTTTTTTTTGAAGAAACTATAAAGTTGCTAAAAGCAGCTCTGGACAGAGAAAAGCGGTAAGACGCAAGAATTGGAGTGTGAAGGAACAGAGGGCGGTCAGAGATATATATGCTAGACTGATTAACAAGAAAGGTTACCAGAAACAAAAAAAGGAAGCGACAGACCTCGAAACAGCAGGAATCCTACCATCAAATAAAAACACAACAGGATTGTGTGATACAAAGGCTGTGCGGTGGTGCTTGAAGGTCAAATCTAAATTTATATGTCTAATTTCAGCTGGGAGCCGAAGCGTAGACGATTATATATATGATCCTGCTACAATGATGATGATGATGAGTGATGATGATGACAAAATGAACTATCAAACAATTTTCAATTGATGAAAAAAAGGGCCAAAAATCAACACAGAAAAAAACATTTTTCCATGAGTGACCAGTGATTATATTATTTCGCTTTTTAATGTTAATATGTATATAGAAAAATAATTTGACCTTAAGTAAAGGTTGCAATTTATTAAAAAGACGACAAACCTAAAGGCTCAAAACTGCTCTAGTCTTGGCTTAAATTTACATGTCGGCATTTCGTGCACTGAAAAGAGCTGAATTGACAAATCAATTAAGTGGACCCGGCTATAAACTAGAACTCTATTAATACAGAATGAATTTTAGCGGCGGTGTTGGTTAATTGGTGTTTCTAAAGGGTGGATTTTCCAAGTAGTTTGTTGTTAGTATACTAGCTGTCTTTAACAATCTTTAGATGGCTTCTTTTTCACTGGCGAATCTGATCTCAACCAGTAGAGTCATTAAGAGTTTTAGAGTCTGCGGTGCTCACTGATCCTGAGAAAGTTGTCTGAACCTTACCGGTTACAACTATAAGTAAAGAGAGGCGAAAGGTAATATCGATTCTTAAGTTCCAAGTTTTATGAAGGAGCGCTGTTTCAGTGACTCCATTTCAGTTTTAGTTTAAGTAAGAAAGAAAGAAAGAAAGAAAGAAAGAAAGAAAGAAAGAAAGAAAGAAAGAAAGAATAAAAAGAATAGGAAAAACGAAAGAAAAGGCTTAATAACAAAAAAAGAAAAACGAGGTATTAAAGCGAAATCAAGAGGAGAGAAGAAAAACACGAAGGTTACGAGAATTCTTTTCTATGACGACTAACTGATATCTTGTACGGCGCCGAAATAAAATCCTACAAGGCTTTGTACTTAGTCGGCTTGGCAAAGAAAAGTACTGTAAGTCTGTACTGTTAATTCAATGCGTCACAGGATAAAAACTCCAGGGGGATTTCCAATTATCTGGTTCGTCTCCAGGAACATCCGAGAGACTTTTTCATGCATCCAATAGGAAAGGAATACTTTGGACATACAAGACGTACAAATCTAGGCACTGGCGTAATATCTATTGATCAAACATGGATTATAGAGAAAACTCATCAAGTCAGTGAACAGAGAATTCACTTAAAGTACTTTAAAGCGAAAAGTGTTATAATCCTTAGTAGTTTAAGACGACACGACATGAAATGTATCTGTCGAAGTGCGGTGATGGTTTTTAACAGATTTTTTAAGGAACTAAGGAGTCAGCCTATGGCTTCCGTTCTTATCTTCCTTATCAATAATAAAGATATGTATAAAGATACTTGTGTACCAAGACTGTGCGCCGGCTCACAGCATCATAATCATGGAGTTGGATAACAGACCAAAGCTCATTCTTCAGTTTTGTTTTACGTCAGTGCGCTATACATTACGGATTTTACTATGAAAAAAGACGATAACACATAACAAAGTGCACTTCTATTTGTGTTTGTTATTGGACCGTGCGTCGGCTCTCGGCATCATTCATTATAAATCTTAGAGAGGAACCATATTTTTTCTTGCTTTCCAACTCAGTGGGCTCTTAGGTATTATAAAGAAGATATCATGTAGCAGTATTTTTCAAGATACAAAGGCAGAATGACAGCTCTTAGCACTACACATTACAGGGCTTTTTGGTTCACATTTACTTGTCAAAGTACGAGACACTGCGTTATACATTAGGCATAAAGTTTAGAAATCCTAGCGTTAACAATGTGATATAGAGAGTATCAAGTGCTGCACAGCACTAGTATTATTAATCATGCGCACAGTGAAAATGTCACGAATGACAGACGAGTCTGTCAAGAAATGACACTGAAAATGAATAAGAGTGAGAAGATTAAAACAGACGAAACAATATCTCCATTGCACAATAAGTCATGATAAAAACAACTATCAACACCAGGGACTGGAATTATACCAGATTCCAAACACTCTTGACCCAATATCCCCTTTGCAGGAATCAATCACGTGATTATTAGCGAATGAAAAGAATCCCATTTTCTCAGGTTATGACAAAAATCTTTTTATAAAATCCTATTTTGACCTTACAATATGCTTTCGATTTCAAAGGATAGCAATAATGAATGGTTACTAACAAAAGGATTGTGGAATTAATATGCCAACAATTTCTAAAAAACCTCTTCACAAGTTGCTTGGTTTCACCAGCCAATCGATCTCTGGTTACTACATAAATGACAAAGGCTTACGACACTTGCTGCCTCACGTGACAGTTTTCTCTGCATGAATTAATCAAAGGAGAAAACGAGAATATGGCACAATATCCCTCATATCAGAGTACACACACACACACACACACACACACATATATATATATAATGACAAATGACACAATTAACAAATGACACAAATGACACAATTAACTGGTTCAAGACCATACCTGATAAAGACAAACACGCATTCATCAGCTTTGATGTATGCG
>JAAAQI020063340.1:0-34500 GCA_011800005.2 Stichodactyla mertensii | reverse complement strand
GATGCTCTACCAGCTGAGCTACAGGTCAGACTGGGAGCAGGCTGGGGTGAAATAGATGTTAGGTCGCGGTAATTGAAGTGCAGTGATATGAATATGTGGACCGCGTGGCATTATTTATAGCCCATGTATTTCATAGTGTCACGCGGTCCATACATATTCATATCATACATATATTCTTACAAATCCGAAGGTCGTGGGTTCGAATCCCAGCGAGGTCGTAAATTAATTTCCGAATTTACTTCCAAGGGTCTTTCGCCCGGAATAATCTCCTTTCTGAGCACTTTAACTTTCCATTATTTCTAGTCCATGTATTTCATAGTGCCACGCGGTCCACATATATTTATATAACGTGTTTTATTCGGTTACATTCGTTTTTCCTTTTTTTATTTTTCTATCAAGATTTCTTATATCAAGATGGATTTAAAAATGGATTTATTACATCAGCCACAAGTACTCCATAAATTTTCGATACTTACCGAAGCTGTTATGCGGAATGTCGACCTTTTTCCTCTCCGCACCAACCTTGAGATTCAAATTCTTTCGAAACTTCATCAAAGTTCTTAATTCCTGTGCACTTGGTATTTCCGGTCCCAATTCTGCATTATCAAGTGCAGCATCCTTAGTTGGTAATGGGGGGACAAATCTCGGACGTGTTGGAGAAACCTTGTTTAATCGCGACTCAAAATGAGATCTCTGATCACTGACACTTGAATCTTTATCTCGTATAGTATCTAAGCTATTTGACTTCTTTCCCTGAACATCGTCAAGTGCCTTCATAAGATACGAATTATCTGAGTTCTTAGTATGTTCTAAGTCAGGCATTACTGTCTCTGTCATTGGAACACCTCTATTTGTCGCAAGTTTTTCTTTTTCCAATGACTTCTCAACCTCTTTAGCCGCCTTATCTGCAACAGTATCTATTATATGTTGAAGTTCCTGGTCATTTGACGATTCTCGTGATTTTGAAAGATTTGGAGGATTTGTTGCTTTTTCTTGTGTCTTGATGACGTCATTTGAGTCCACAGAATATAAAGGTGTTTTCAAATCTGGGATCTTTTCCGTCCTGGGTTTCTCGCTCTCTAGTTTTGGTGTATCAGCTACATCTGAAGTCTCTTCAGATTTCCGAGGAATGGTAGAGCTTTTAGAGAAACTGTCCTCCTTTGGTGTTACATCATAATTAGGATTTGTTTTCGTTTGGTCCTCGTTGTTAGTACCTTTAGGGCTGTCAGATAACTTTGGTGCCTGAAACTCTTTCAATAATTCGATCGCCTTTACTATTCTGGATCCAAATTCCCTTGTTTTGCGATTTTGCTTCCCCAGATTAGGACTGATGAAGGGTTTATCAGTAGTAGCAGTGTTCAATAAATTTTCTTTTCCGATCTTAGTATGCTGTGAAAGCTTCGGTCCTTGTAGGTTTTTCAAAATAGTTATGGCTTTGACCAATCCTGTATTATCTTTTTTTTCGACGATATTTGCGTCCCTTGATTTCTCTAATTTATCTAAAATGGACACAGCTTTAGCTAAGGTAGCCTTTGTTACTGGTTTTGTAGGACGTGAAGAATAAAGAGAAGGGTTGGCTAAAGCTTGAAGGATATCCACAGCTTCAGCTAAACCAGGGTTATGTGAACTCTCTTTCGATTTGCTAGATACCGATAGATCCGGATTCTGTACATCGTTTCTAGGTGCCTCCTTCTCCAGCTCCACACCATTCATTTTATTTCTAGTCAACGTTGCAGCAGATTGCGCTATCGTCATCGGTACTGTACTTCTCAACGCTGGACTAGGTATACTCTTCTTCACAGATTCAAGCTTCGAGAGGAGATCAGAAAATTCCGACTGAATGCTATTTTTATTTGTAAAGGAAAGTTCTTCAAGTTTAGTATTTTTCTTCTTTGTGTGTTTTTTCCTTGTCTTGTTCACTTTTTCTTTGGATTCTTTCTTTTCCGCCTTCTTATCTTCCATCTCTTTTACAACATCATTAGCTACCTTTTCAGCCACTTGACTTATCATTTTCTTAAAGTTCGGAGTTGTCTTCGCTTTTAATGGTGCAGCTGTAGGTTTCGATAAAACGGTGTTCATCATGCGTGTCTTATCTCCAGGAGGTGTTGTCATTCGGCCATCGTTTTTCTCTGACAAACAGAAAAAAGACAAGTGAAGTGAATTCTTGAATTTCATTTTACTTGAAACGGCAAAGACATTAATGCAATTTATTATATAATTATCGATGAAACACCTATTTTTCTTCATTGCGAAAAACTAATATTTCACATATGAAAATAACATGTTATTTCCACATGTGAAAATAACATCACCATGATTTGTACCTTTTACAGCTCTTTGAAAGCAATAAGGTTGTTCATCGATAATTATATAATAAACAGAATATTACATAGGCGCTTGGAGATGCGCGCCCATGTGATATCCTCTATGTATTACCTTTAATGAGACATGTCTCAGACGTCGTAAAATCATTTCCGATGCTACTGATATGTTTACGTGGCGAAAGATTATCACGTGACTTGATAGCAGTAGTTATTTGCCAGGACTCGGGAGAAAATGGCCAGACAAATTCTTTTATCTTTTGGTAGAACAAATTAATTTAACCACAGTGGACAACAGCCAAATTCTTTTTAATTTAGCAGTTCCAAATCATTTTCGCCTACCAGTAGTGAAATTTGACCTGCATTTTGGCTATTGGCAGGCTGCTATTTAGAGCCTTGTTTCTTCACCCAGCCCCTTAGAAAATATGTCCATATAAGGATAAAAGGGAAAGTGCTCACCTTTATTGTTGTTCGAACTTTCAATAAATGAAAGGTTGCTTTTTATGTCTTTTTGTGGTGGAACAAGGGTTGGTATTGGTCTGTATGTGGGCGTGGTGCGAATTGGGTCAGCTCTATAGCGAGGATGAGGTATAGTAGATCTTGTATCCTCAGGTGATTTATTCTTAGGATGAGTTTGGTTTTCTTTCGCTTTAATTTGATTCTCTTTCAGTTCCTTCATTTCTTTGTAGATCTTTTTCATCTCATCAAGAATCCCCTTTTCCTCGTGATAGTGTTTGAAGTGATGCCTTTTCTTAAATTTTCTATGATTCTTCTTCTTCCGTCCTGACCCAAGCTTTCTATCGCCGCTAGACGCAACGGATTCGCTGTTATGCAAGTTTTTCTCATCTGCCAGTACTTTATTGCGATGCACTCGCTTAGCATGTTCATATATACTCTTAATATAATCCAGCATCACATCTCCAGATGCATCAACCAAATCACTCTTTATTGGCGGGCGTTTGAAAAATGTTTCCTGTGATACGTCAGCATTCCGGGATGAAGCAGAATTAGGTGGCCTTTCAATGGAATGTTCAGAGATATTTCTTTCGGCTATATTTGGAGAACTGGAAATAGATTTTGTGACATTATCAGAGGGACCTAGAGGTCGTAAAATCTCATGGTGCATGACGTGATGGCTGGTTACCGCTGCTACTGTGGCATGAACAAAAGACGCCGATGTATTTTTCAAAGCATTATTACTCTTAGTCGACTCCAGTTTCATGAGTGCGTCGAGTTTGTTATACAGCAGATTAACCTTGTCATAAAGCTCGTCTATTTTCTTTTTCTTTGGACTGTACTTTTTTGTTGGTTTATAACCAGAGGGATATATTTCATGGTGCATAACCGCGTGTTTCGTCGGACTCATCGCAGTGGGAGTGACACCTCTGTCTTTGAACCCTGAAGATGTTTTTGGCTTGTGATGACGTAGATGGTGGATGGATGAACTGGTTGGGTGGAATATTTTATGGTGTATCACAAAGTGCGTTGTTGGACTCATCTTAGTAGGAGTGACACCCTTTTCATCAAAGTCTAAAGACGCTGCAGGCTTATGATGTCGTCGACGTTTGACGGGTGAGCCAGGCGGATGGAATATTCTATGGTGCATAACAGAATGTGTAGTGGGTATTGTTATGGGCCTAACGTCTTTATCATCAAACTCTGAAGTCGCTGTGGGTTTACGATGAAGTCGATGATGATGAATACGATGTGTTGGTGTTGAATCGTCATCGGAATCGTCATCACTATCAATACCGGAAGCTGTTTGATAGTCATAGTCATCATCTTCAAAAACCTGTTCATGTTTGCCATAGTGTTTATGTTTTGAATATCCATTTCTTATATGCTCGAAGCCTGAACTTCCTATACTTTCAAAATCATCATAATTGCTAGAGGTTTTATATGAAAATCCGTGATCTTTTCGATAGTGGCTTTTATGATTTTTTTGATGGTTGGCTGGTTTTCTGGTCCTTTGCTTTCGGTGCTTTCGATATTTGAAGCGCATAGGTCCTATATTCTTGATTTCTTTCTCTTCTCCATCTTCATAATCATGTGGACTTTTTGGAATCTCTATTGTGTGGTGATGTCTGGCTCTATGATGGCGCCTCCTGCTCGGTTGTTCTTTCGTTATTTCTGTTGGTCGAAAAATATAGTGCTCTGACCTTTCGGTACTATCCTCTTGCGGTCTGTGGATTGTCCGCTCAGAGTCAGTGTCTTTTAACTCGGAATCCACTGAGTCAGTGATATCACGTTCCGAATTCATTAAGTCAGCATCATCGTCATCACTTCTTGGATCTTCTAAGCTATCCTGCAATTCCTCATCAAAGTCAGAGTCATATTTCGGTATCACCGAATGACGACCTTTGTGGTTGTGCATTCTCTTCTTTGTATGACCGCTGAATGCCCTTTGCCTCTGATAATTAATGTGACCGCGTTTACCAAAAGAAAACTCTGATGTTTTCTCCTGAGCTTTCAGTAAAGACTGTTTTGAGAGAAAAACATCCGTTTGTGGGTGAGATAACGAGTAAACTGTCTCTTTGTTGTTATGGTGGATTAAGTTCTGTCCAGCTATGTTCTCATTTTCTTCAGGGAGAATTTCGATAACTTCTTGTTGCTGTGACGTCAATAGGCTTGGCACAGAAGAATATTGTTGGCCCCCAACATTTTCCGTTTTGCTATTTTCATAACTTGGACTGACAGATTCTTTTAGTGGATGTGATAGAGGTCTCGAATCGTTGAGGATAGACCCAGAATTCAGAGGTTTGGAATCATTAAGAGTGATTTGATTAATGCGAACAGAAGACATTACGTTATCAAGTTTCTTTGATGGATTTATATCTGACATAGCATTTACCATATGAGTGCTACTTGGCAAACCTGTAGAAACATTTACCACTGAAACCTTTCTTGAAACATTGCTGAGGTCTTTATGACTGTCGGTATTGAGCGTGATGTTTTCTGTCGTTAGCTTATGCAGGCGATTACTAAGTGATATGGTCCTATTGGCCAATGTAGTTGTGATCTTGGTCTGATTTACTGACGTAGTATTACCGGTTGTAGTTTTAATCTTTTGGACTCTTTCTTTCCTTTTATTGTGCAGTAACTTTGAAACCTCTCTCTCTAATTTTTGATTTTCCTGCATAACCTTTGAAAGACCTTTAAGAACCTTGTCCATTGGAGACTTTGAGTGATGGCTTTTCTTGAATCTTTTCGGCTTTTTCTGTGTCTTTTTGGTAGTTTTTTTAGTTGTTTTCTTTGGTCTTGGTCTTTTATCTTTTGTGATGTAAGAGGACTTTCCTTTATGTTTTTTCTTCCTAGATTTATTTTTTTTATGAGCCGTGAAAGATGAACGAATTGGTTTTCTTTTATGGTTTTTAGAATGTTTTTTGAAGCGTTTATCTTTTTGTCTCGTTTTTCTGGCCTTCCTTTTTTGAGATGAATGTTTCGTTTGAATATTTTTCTTTCTACCCGTCCTCTGCTTTTTCGGTCTAGAAACAAGAGGCTGTTCTGTAAAATGTACAATATGCACGGGTTTTTGTCCATTAGTATTAGATGTTCTGAAACTAAACGGCGACTTTGGGGCTTTAGCAGTTCCGTGCAATATGTATGCAATGCTTGGTTGATACTGAGATTTTCTTGCTGGCACAATTTCACAGGCAAAGCTACTTTTACATTTCACAGTGAAGCAATTACCCAAGAACATAAAAACTAGATCACAATGTCTTTCTTTACAGCAAATTTTGAGGCATTCTTCTGATGAGTTAGTTTTTCCATGTCCAGTGAAATTCCCTGATTGGTATCCCATTCTTAGTGTCACCTCATTATACACATTCGAATGTGCGCAGGTCTTGTTCGGCTGTGGTTTTGGAGTTGGCAATGCAGGCTCGATGGAACTAAATATACTACTAATGAGATTCCATTGTTCTGGAGTTTTTGGCCTTTTCACATGTTTCACACGAATGACGGAAGGGGTAAATCCAGGCAACATAGCTTGCGTGGTCTGACATAGGTAGTCATCAAAACAGCGCACAAGATAACATTGTTCAAACACATAATAAGCAAGATCGCAAGTAGCAGATTTACAGCAACGTGTGGCGCATACTTGAGGAGTTTTCAACCTCCCGACGAGTTTGAATTTTCCAGCGTGTAAACCTCCTCTTAGGGTAACATTGTGTAATATTGGATCTCTTCGGCAGCTCTGAAACTGTTCTCGAAACTTTGTTTGTCGGGGAGTTGTATGTCTCCAGAATGGATGTTTTGGAGTTGTCTTGGGAAATGATGCTGAGTATGAAGGCAACCTAATTGTAGTTAATTGTTTTATCTTTTTAGTTGTAATTTGTTGGGTTGTTTGAGTTGGCTTTTGAGTATGTGGATATGTCGAACTGCCTACTGGCGATGCGGTTGTTGGTTGAAAAGGAATAACTCTTGAAATTCTCGAGACTTTCGGATCAAAGCCCGTGGCCAGTGCTGGTACGGCTGCACATTGATCAACGTCTGTTTTTGAACACGTAACAAGGAAACAGTGTTCCAGTACCATAAAAGCCACGTCACATATTTTACTCTGACAGCATCGCCTGATGCACAAATCCATGCTATTCACGTCGTCGAGCTCGTGGAAAAGCCCGGCTTCCAATCCACCTTTAACAGTGTGGTTATAAAGAATAGGCCCAGCTATACAATAATTTGGCGCGTTCTTTACAGGATCTATAGTAAGACGACCTATAGGTGACACAGTTGGTGTTTTTATTGTAACGCCACTTGGTTCATTTTCTTCTTTCCCTCTAGACCTATTATGACTAACAGACGGTGTTTGTGTGACAGCTTCCAGTGGTTTTGTTGTAGGCTTAGCAGAATAAAAATGATAATACCCAGTTGGGCTGTTAGTAGTGGGTTCATCAAATGGTTTTAACTCCATTAGATTATTGGTCTTCCATTCAGATGGATAACGGCTTGTAGGAAATTTCTTTTGGTGCAAGATTATCGGCTTAGGTGATGGTTTATTAACACTTGGAGGATAATATTTATTTGGATTAATAGTAGCAGCAATTCGTTCATTATTATTTGGATAGGTATTTCTTGTTCGAAATGTTATACGTTCGGTGGAGGAAGAAGAATTAAGATACGTTTGTTTATTCCTGTTTGTTGCAGGCGCATTTTGCATCAGTATCTCAGTGTCTTCTTGATGCTCTACCATTTTTCCAGCGGAAGATGAGAAATAAGGATTCGTAGGAAGCATATATCCTGAGGACTTCAAAGATGGTCTTGCAGATCCAAGCGAATTTATTTTTCTCAGTTTGTGAGCATTCAGACGTCGGTTCGAAAGCAACTTCTTTCGTTCTTTGGACTTTGTTCCCATAAATTTCTTCGATGTTGTTGACTGCTTTTTGTCATTTGCGTGCCTTATTGTGCTCGTTGTATGCTCAAAATATTTCCCTTTCTTCGTAGGCTTTAACGTGTAATAATAAGGAGGTAATGTAGTAGGGTATTTAAGATCTAGAGTAGGATGTAGATCTTCAGGAGTAGCAGTCTGACCACGTTCACTGTCAACAAATGGCAAGACTTCAGTTACCGATTGTACGTCACTAGAGACTTGTTCAGGGCGTTTCACGATTGTTTCGTTGCCTGTTTTGATGTGACTTTGTTCGCCAAATAATGTCGTTGCTAAAGTCGTTGGTCTTGATGCAATTTCTTGCCTTGGAACACTAAGCCTTTGTGTAGGTTTGTACGGTGTATGCTTCACTTCCATTGTTTTTGAGATAACTTTCTTGAGGTCAGATGAAATCAAACTATCATAGGAGGGTTTGTGTTTCTCCTGTTGCTTGGGAGTCATCAGTGAAAATAATAGTTGCAATTGGCCTTTAGATAGCTTTTGGCTTTTGGGAATACCAACGCGTTTAGGCGTGGGTTTCGTGTCAGCAAGGCCTTGATGGTGCTTTTCTCGATGAACCGTTGGTGATGTTTCTTTTTCGTTATTGTAATTCGACTTTTTCGAGCTGTCTATATTTTTTTCTCTTCTGTCAATTGGTTCTTTCCGCTTGAGATGAACATTTTCATATACAATGGCTGATGATTTGTTAACTTTTTGCTGGATGGGAGAAATAGATCGCGCGGGGAGGATCGAAAAGCTCGATGCTGGATGAAGGATCTTTGCATTTGCTGTGCCTTTCTGTGATGGAGTATCCGTCGTCTTTGTAGAGAACATCTCTTGTTCCTCAATAAACGACAGTAGTTGGGAGTCGTTCTTCCTTATCACAAAGGACATGTGCGGTGAAAACTGGCTGTGATGGGCTGGAACAGGCTTGCATGATTTTTTAGAAAAACACTGTACCAAATAACAGTTCTTCTTAAGCATAAAAGCGACGTCACAGTCCTCACTCGAGCAGCATTTAGCAATACAAGTGCCAATATTCTCAACCCTCCCCTGGTCTTTAAAATAGCCCGCTCTAATACCTAAACGTAGCGTAACATTGTAAGAGATTGGGCTATTATAGCAAGGGGAGGAGAGATATTGCTTTGACGCTTGAGCTCCCAGTGAAGTCGATTCTAGCCCAGAACTCGACTTCAGGTTGAATGATGTTGAACTGTCTTTGATCTGTAAGACAGATGCATTTAACTTGTGGTTGGACTCCACTGACGACGTTTTTATGCTAAAGATGCTACTCTTAATGTGGGACAGAGTTGCCATGCCATTGATTTTATTCAATTTCTCTGGATTTCTTTTTACCGAAGGTGATACAGAAAAGGCAGGATGCAATTTCTTCAAGCTGCTGACTAATCTTTTGCTCTGCGTCTGAGTAGTGGTCCATGTTTTTATTGATCTTAAAGTTTTGCGTTGTTTATCATGAATCCTGGTACTTGGCAGGTGGCCTTGTGTTGGTATAAATGTTGCTGCATTGGTATCAGAATTATGAATACTAAATTCTTTTTCAACAAAGGAGGACTGTGGCATATTTGCTATTTTAGTTACAAGAGGTATGTTCGTCTTAGCGTCAACCTTGTGATGAACTTTATCGACATGCTCTTGAGCCGACTTTTGATCTTTGAGTTCGAATTGCGGAGATAGCGAAGACGATGGTGTTGGCTTGATATCTGTCTCAACAGGCTTTGAGTTTGATGGAGTGAACACATCTTCATTGTAATTCTCTCTCATTATTGCTGGTTGAATTGCATTAAGTAAACGAGGAGTAGAATACTTAACGCTGCTTATAATAGTAATGCTTGACGAAGCCAAGTCGTCTTGGACACTTGTGTATTTTAGTTTGTAATTGCTCATATATGATTTATGTTTCCAATTAACTGATGGGCTTGGTGATAATGTTTGCGAAATATCATAATCCATTACTGGTAAGGCATTGTCTAATAACGCCATACCTGTGAGCTCTGGAGTATTAGATTTTTTATTTTGTCTCTGTCGTGAAACATACATGAGCCTTGGATGAAATTTGAGTGTTCGTGCAGGCACAGAAAGACAGGATTCATGGCTACTGCACTGAACGAGGAAGCAGTCGTTGAGTAACATAAAGGCTACATCACAATCATCTGATGCACAGCATAACTCAGCACACTTCTCGATGCTCGATACATGTCCCTCATCTTTAAACTTTCCGGCTCGTAAACCTGTTTTGAAAGTCACGTTTACTTGAAGTTTACCATGACTGCATAAGTTTGAATTCTTGGTCTCGGGTGGCTTCTTATTTTGCGAACTAGTTGCCTGTAATGCTGTAGTTAACTTTGGAAAATTATTACGAACTTGAATTGCTGTACTTTTATGTGCCATGGACCAATAGACTGAGGTTCTGGGATGTTCTACTGCACTGGACGTCGAAGAAATTATTAAAACAGACTTATCTGTAGTGGAGTAAGGGCTTATTGGTTTTGTTAAAATCTCAAAGCTGCCCGTAGTTCTCTTTAATGAGCTAGGTGCCAGCGATTTCGAAGCAAACATTTCCGACGAAACGACAAAGCTTGAAGTGATTGCCTTCGATGAGCTAAGTGTTAGTGATTTTGAAGCCAGCCTTTCTGTTGATAATACTAAGTTAGGACTAATTGTCTTTAATGATTTTGAGGCCAGTGACACGTTCCATGGTTGAAGTGCATCCAGAAGATTAATTTCGTTTCTTTTTTCTCTCGTTATCAAAGCTAATCTCGGATGGAACGTAAGATTTCTTGCAGACACAGGAGAACAGGCATCTTCATTGTAGCAAGCGATTATATAGCAATGAGATAAAATCATAAACGCAACACTGCACGTCTGCCACTGACAGCAGCGACGGACACATGCTTTCATGTCTTTTACGGTCCCTTGATCCTTAATGACACCTGCACGAATCCCTCCTCTAACTGTAGAATTAGTGTAAACATTAGAGCTTGTGCAGGATGGATTCTCAGGCAAATCATCCTTCACTTGCTGTTTTACTTTCTCTTCTTCTTCTCCATTTCGTACGACCTTGGAAAAAAATGTCGATAAACTGACATTTCCAGATGGCGTAATCCTTGCATGCGAAAGATGACGCGAGCTATTATCAACTATTTTGCTTTTCTCAGATGTTGTTGATATACTTGAGGCTTTGATCACCTTAGAAGTTCCCTGTTTATTTTGTGTTTTGAGAGAAGATGTTAGTAAATATGAAACAGGTGAAGCAGGTGCTATAGGAGACGATGTCATGCCATCATGCTCTGTGTTTGTGGATTTAGTTATAGCTTTCATAAAAGCAGAAAACGCTGGAATATCGAATTTTTTAATCCCCTGCTTTTTGCTTTCAGCGTTTTCAAAGGTCCTTTGCAAAGACGGTTGGATTGCTTTGGATATGATCTCCTTGATGTCATCACTATCAAATGGTTGCCTAGCAACGTGAACAAGACGAGTGTTGAATCGTTTCGTTTTGGATGGAGCGGTGTTACACAGTAGAGTTCCATAGCAGGTTACTAAAAAGCAACGGTTGAGAACCATGAAAGCTACATCACAATTATCTTTTTGGCAGCAAAAGTGCGTGCATTCAGTAATGTTGTCTACATTGCCAATGTCTTTAAATGAACCAGCGTCGATTCCTCCCATTAATGTTGAGTCATACTGGACTTTTCCTGGATAACACCTATGTTTAGGACGTTGTAATTTCATCAGAGGTTGTAGCACAGAGAACAGATCTGCGTGCAAATGCGTTCGCGAAGGCAAAACACTTTTTACTCTAGTAAAGTGATGCGAAACCTTTGAAGATGTTTCTACTTTATGGTGTCCCTTTGATGCTGGCAAGCCATTATTTTTCTTTAGAAATGCAATTCTCGGATTTAGCGAAACGTTCTTTGCTTTAACAGACTCGCATAATTTCTCACTGTAACAAGCAACTAAATAGCAACGGTTTAGAATCATAAAGGACAGACTACAAAACTCCCACCTGCAGCAGTGGTCAATACATACGTCCACACTTTCTACCGTTCCTTGATCTTTAAAGAAACCTGAATGGATTCCACCTCGCATAGTGACATTATACTCCAGCGAAGATGTGCACGTTGGACCCTCCTTATTGGAAGCCATGGCAGAACTTCCTTTTGAAATAACTGCGGTCTTGGTAGCGCTTTCCGAGATTATTTTGTTGATGCTGGGTGATCTGGAATTTGTTTGGCTCTCAAGGCTATTATTAGGGACTTTAAATTCTTTCACAGCACTTGAGCGGCTTTGATTGTGAGGGTGGTCTTTCATTCCAACCGATTTTAACAGTGCTCTTTCGATATGTATAACTCTAGGCTTTAAAGCAGGATTCAACGCAGGCACACTTTTACATAGCTGTTCATTAAAACATGACACAGTATAGCAATTGTCCATCAAAAGAAAAACTACATCACAGTCCTTTGAATCACAGCACTTGTCAATGCAATCCGTATCACTTGCTACTCGTCCCATATCTTTAAACTCCCCGGCCTTGATTCCTCCGCGCAACGTCGACGTAAATTCAGTGCTTGAGTGACTACACAAGGTTACTTTGGTTTTCCCCATGTAAGAGATGTTCAGCTGCTTGATGGGCTGTAAGGCCTGTGGAAAATTAATTGCAATGTTTCTGCCAGATGTTGGAGTTGAGCTTTTATGTCGTACGAAGCTTGTTGAAGTCCCCTGATTTCTAAACGGTAAAGTAAAACTTTTATTCAAAGCCTTTATAACAGTAGCTTGCGAGATACCGGTTTTACGAGTTACAGATGGATTCACCTGCAATGGGTGAAATGCTGGTGATGGTGTTATTTCCATGACGCGTTTAGAGAGTAAAGTAGGATTCAGAAGTTTGGAAGCCACTGTTAGAGGTTCCATTGGCATTGCCTTTGGCTGATGACTGACGAAAGTAAAGATTGTTGCATGAGCATTTGGCACTGGCGTAGTATTGGATGAGTGCGGTAATTTGTCATTTATTTTATGAAAGACAGTTTTGAATGTGTTGAGGAAGTCTTGAAGAAAGCCACTTAGCCCTTTTGACTTAGTAGGTTGTTTCCTCTCGTCCAATGACCCGTTGATCTGTCTTAAAGCTATTGTTAGATTTATAATTTCAGTATTTTCCACTCTTTGCGTCGAAACAGTAGCCGATGGTGTCGGTGTATGCAATGCTTGCGTACCGACTCCTTGACTTGATTCTACCATAGAATTACTCTTCTTTGTTAGGGTGCTTTTTGATGAATGGTCCGTTGTGAACTTAGTAAATGACACTCGCTTAGATGGAGCATGTTCAGTGTTATATGTACCTAGTAAGTCTAACCAGCTAGCTGTATTTGACGCCGAAATAATGTTGGTATTTGATAAGTTCAAATCATCCCTTCCATTGGAATTGTTATCGATCATCTGCTCTACAATACGTAACTCCGACTTTAGTAATTCAAAGTCTTGCTTGGTCTTTGATTGATTATTCACCAGCTTCTGAACAGTTTCGTTGAGGCTTTTAATAACCGGCACCTTTGGAAAGCGTTTCGTTATTTCTTTGATTACAGTCTTTATGTGGTATTTGTTTTCTTTTGTCATGTTTTTCTTTCGTGAAATCTGTTGACTTGAATTGGTGATACTGTTTGCTCCTAAGTTCTCGGTTAGCTTATTTACATAAAGCCTTAGAGACGCAAAGAGATTTTGAGCATTATGAAGAGAGGAATACGTCCGATTTTGTTCCCCTTGCAGGAATTGAATCTGGCTTTCGAGGTTGGCATAATCAGTAGCATCCTTGTTGTTAAATGAACCATGTTTCATGACTGGTTCTTGCTGTCCGCTAATGGAAAACATACGTTCGACGGGAATAGTCTTCGTATGTGAATTCAGTATGATATTTGACGTATTTGAAAAATGTATTAAAACCAAACTCGATACGCTTGGGTTTCTTGCATCCATCACACTGTCAATAATGGACGATTGATTCTTCACCTTCTCCTCGGTGGATACTTTGTATTCTTGTAACTTTGATCGACCATAGGAATTATTGGATAGCGAAGGAGAGTCAATTTTTGCTGCTGAAGAAATATTTCTGCTATTGTTCACAGTGTTATGCGAGAGGTGTAAATCTCGCCCATAGCTCATGTCTGGTGGTACTTTTGATTGTAAATTGGAACCAAGCGCCTCGAGTAATAAAAGCGGAGAGTGCCCTTTGCGTGAATTTTTTGCATTTTCTGAATATTTTTCTCTGCTTAATTTCAATGATGGTGATGGTAAGAGGTCTATTATTTCTAGTAAACCATTTCTTCTGTGTCCATCCGACTCGACCATTCTGCTTAGAGCCTTACGATTCGATGCAACTGACACTGAAAACGACTGTGAAACAGCGGAGGTTGATCGAACTCTCTGTTTTTCTAAAGTAGTGACTGGCTTAAGTTGCACGCTTGCGGTCTGCTTTAGCTGTGGCGTTTCTTGAATGTGCATATATGTGGATAAATGAATGATGGAATGATATTTCGTAAGAAAAGATATCAAATTTTGCGAGGGCAATGGAGGTCCTATTCCAGTAAATCCACTTTTAATCGATTCTATTGATTTCCTTGCTTTCCTTACTTTCTTTATATGACTGACTGCTGCTTTATTTTTTGATGACGACGTCGAGGATAACGATGTAATACCAACCGAGGATGTTGCTAGGGAAATCACTGAAGCTTTAACGGAATCTGAACGGGATGCTGGAGAATGCAGAAGATCTTTTGAAGACTTGACGAAAACTTTGTTCGGGTGAACGCCTACTGTTCTGTGCTTGTTTAATGTCATTTCATGATTATTTTGGTCTCCTTGAAGTAGCTCAAATAGAGCGTCTATCGATCCTTTTACCTCATGAAGGAAATGCTTATTTATCTTGTGCTCAGAAACTGGCTCATGTTTCACTGTCGGCGAAGATGTTTCAAGATGTTGATAAATGAGAGATTGTTCTTTTGTTGCTGAAACATATACGGTATGCTTTAACTCTTTCAAGACTTTTGACGTGGTCGTGGACATCAGTGCTTTTGGGGCCGCATTAATGTCTAGGGGTCTGATGTTAATACGTTTTGCTCCATTTTCTTCGTTAACACTAGATCTAGCTAACACTTTTGGTGTCATGTTTGCAAATACTCGTCTCTCTTCTTTCGTTCGTGCAACATACGCTATCGTAGGCTCGTAGAACTCTGACTCTGCCATCACACTGCTACATCTCATCTCATTTGGACATGAGACTAAGAAACACCTAGTTCGCAGCATAAAAATAGCGTTACAGCCACTAGAATTGCAGCAATGCTTGATGCAGTCTTGTGTGTTGTTCACTTGTCCGACTGGTTGAAAGTCTCCGGCATCCATTCCAAGTTCAAATCGAACGTTGCTAAAAACAGGACCAGGAAAGCATGCTTCGTTGCTAGCCGAGTTCTTCCTTTGTTTATAATTCTGGTTGTTCCTGGCTTTGAGTCCAATTCTAGCATCCAAATGTTTTAATAAATAATGCCCTAAAAGAAGTTTCTCATCTGAATTTCGAGCCATGTATGCAATACTGGAACTGTTATCAGTATTTACTTCGTGGCATGTTTTTGCATCAAAGCAAGCTACTGAATAGCAAGTCTTATT
This sequence comes from Stichodactyla mertensii, assembly GCA_011800005.2. Classification (NCBI taxonomy): domain Eukaryota; kingdom Metazoa; phylum Cnidaria; class Anthozoa; order Actiniaria; family Stichodactylidae; genus Stichodactyla; species Stichodactyla mertensii. The sequence continues at coordinate 19,146 of JAAAQI020063340.1, read as the reverse complement.
TCTAAACAAAGCAACATTGCATTCTGGGGTTTCACAGCAAGCTTCTCTACAATTCTCAAATGTCTTGACATTTTCTTGTATTTTATAGTCCTTTACTTTAAGTGGTAGCCAAAGAGAGGCATTTTCGACAACTATGCTATCCACACAACCCTTGGGAATATTTTTGGCGAAAATCTCTTCAATTTTCCACTTTCCGATTGCTGGAAGGTCTTCCTGACTTAACGGTGTGTAATGTATTTCCTGTATTGGTATCTTCAGGTGATTTGATGTTTTCATCGTAAAACCAATATTGTTCTTCTCCAATATGGAACCTGAGGTGGTTGAAAGTGGAGCGTATTGTTGATGTAGTATCCCTTTATCATTATCATAACCTTTCAAATCCGGTAGGATTTCCACAACAACGTCCTTAATGTCTTTTACAGACCCAGGCATCAACTCTAAGCCAGGGTTAATTGAAGTGGAACCGTGCTTCATCTCATAGCTGCTTACACTTTCTTTTGTGAACTGGTTTTCGTTTAACGTTACATATTCTTCTTGGTAAGGGACGTTTTCACTGATCATTTCAGTTGATACAGTTCTGGACGTAAATATAGTTGTCGAAACTACTGGTTTAAATAGATGATCAGTATCGACAGCACTTGGCTTAAGTTGCAGCATTTCGGTAATCGTTGGCGCCGATACATATTCCGTTTTAGTGGGGAGAATGGAATGCATTATTGAGAAATTGCTAGTGTTCTTAAGAACCTCTTTTGTGCCATCAAATATAGACGTGACCGAGTGTTTTGTTGATAAGGCTGATTGCTCTGATCTTGAACTTGACAAAGAATCCCAAACAAAACGAGTTTTGTGTAGATTCTCGGTTTCCTTAGGCGAATGTAGGTCATGTGTTGCTGGTTTAACATCGGGGTTAACACCTAGTTCACGCGAGGAAAAAGGGAGCAATGACAAAGATGATGAACTTGCAATTAATAACCCATGTGTTCCCCTTGTGACCAATAAGTGTGCCTCTTCTAAATCAATAGCAAAGTTTCGAACTACGTCAAGTGAAGTTGTACGTTGATTAAGGCCAGGCTTGACAGAAACAAGTTTTGGAACCATGAATGCGCTCTTAGATTTCTTCAAATGACAATTATTTTCTTTAAAACAAATAAGGTTGTAACAGTAACCCCCTATCAGAAGAGCGGATTCACACCCATTATAGCCACAGCAAATTTCAGCACATCTGTGGATGTCCTTCACATCTTGGTACTTGATGAATTTTCCTGCCTGCCATCCACCTGTTAGATTTACATTTAGTTGAACTGGGCTTACGTTACACGTCTTATTCAGCAAGCTTTTAACGCGATCTTTCTTCAAAGGGTTTGTGCCTTTTATCCTGATGAACGCCATTGAGGTATTTTGTACAGAGGTTTTGGATATCACTGGTTGGCACAGAGTTGCATTTGCTTGACATTGTAAAGCAAAACAATAGTGGTCAACAAGAAAAGCAACATCACAAGTAGGACTTCGGCAACACACTTGAATACATTCTTTCATGTTTGCTACTTTTCCAAGATGAGTGAAGATGCCAGCCTTAAAACCCCCACTAAAAGTCATTCCCGTCATGATTTCTGGTGTTGTAGAACAAGGTGCACGTTTACGCAACTCATTTTCGAATTTTCGAAACCCAGATCGCTCCGTCAGCGCCATTCTGGTACTATACTTTGCAGTTTTAATAGGGATTGGGAGACAGCGACTCTTGTTAAAAGCGCATTGGACCGAGAAACAATTCCTTTCAATCATGAAGGCTGCGTCACAGTTTTCATTTTCACAGCAAATCTTTAAACAAGAGTTGAAGTTGTCTATATTGCCATGATCTGTGAAATTCCCTGCCTTTAGTCCTGCCTTAAAGGTAACATTAAGAAGCACGCCACCTGTCACTGCACACGTCCGTAAACCTTGCGCTCTCTTGAAGGACTTATTGAAGTATACGAGAGAAGTGTCAACTTTGTTAGAGTGAGATGGGATTGGACTGCATGCTTTTTCGTCGAAGCATTCAATGGTAAAGCAGTTTCCTTGTACCATAAAAGCTGCGTCGCAGTTTTGTCTTGAGCAGCAGTGGTTAAAACACGTCTCGATACTATCCACTTTCCCAAAATCCGTGAAGTTTCCAGCTCTTATTCCATTCCTTAAAGTGACATTTTTCAGGACAGTTATATTTTGAGCACATGCCAGAAATTTAGCTGTAGAATTTTGCCTCTCACTGTTGAGTTTCGTGTGTTCCTCAGTACCGTTCAGTTGATAGGGAAGAGAAGTTAGTCTTTCCTTTAGGTACACCACTTGAGTGCTTACAATGCTTGAGTTAAATGGCTGTATTTCACAGGTCTTTTGGCTGTAGCACTGAATTGAATAACAAGCGTTTCCAACCAAAAATGCCACATGACAAGATCTCTGTTTTAGACAGAACGGTACGCACTGCGTCACATTGTGAACAATTCCTCTGTCTGTGAAAACTCCTGCATTTACACCGCTTCGGAAGGTAACATTAGTAAATACTTCACTTTGATCTAGAGTAGCAGCAGCGGTATTTGACAACACTTGGATAGAGCGTTCTTTCTGACTTGGGCTGGGTGAAAGGTGTCTTAATATTGTGCTTTTAACAACAACATTGCTGCTACTAAGTGTTGTAGTTACTTGCATTTCTTGCAATACGACTTGTACGTCAGCACTACTGCTTTCTGTCGAAAGGGGAGCGATCTGTTTTTGAAGTGAAGAGGATGGTAAAACCAAACTGTTGTTGAGAGAATAAGGACTATGACCATTCAAGTCTCTCTGCTGAGTATAATTACGCAGAGGCAAAGTCTTATAGGTAGAAGTCTGAATTCCAAGAGCGCTAAGCTTTGAATTTAAATATCGTTGACTGTAGCTGTCTGAATAGCTGCTGAGACGTTTCGTTGGTGATATGGCTTGTGTCCTGTATCTGTTCTCAAAGGAGTTCAACTTCGGAGCAGAATATGACGGGGATAAATTTAATTGGAAATATTGTGTGGTTTGCTTCGTGGATTTTGCAATTGTTCTGTCATACCATTTCTCCAAAACCAATTTCTTCAATTCATTCAGTTTGGTATTGAATAATTCAAGTAAACTGATTTCCCTGGATGCTTCTTTATCTGTGTCATTTGTTGGTTTCGCAATGTTTGATCTTCCACTTTTAACATTAGAAAGGTCGTTATGTTTGGTTCTTTGGCTTTTGAGATTCTTTAGTGAAGAAGACAGACCCTTGAGACGTTCTATATCACTTTCCAAATTGTAGAGGAGAGCATGTCCGATGGTTTTCATAGAGTTCTTTGCATCATGAGTTGAACTAGGCAATATGTTGTTAGACAATAATAAACTATTAAGGTCAGTAACCATTTTGTTCACATTCTTTAGCGAATCTTCATCAAGCTTTTCTCCGTCTAGGAAACCCTTGAGTTTTTGCACAACATTGAAGAATAATGGGTCAGTGACTAGGTGGCTTGCAACACTTTCGATCTTTTTCACATTATCACTTGAGCCTAATAACCAAATTGAGGAAGAGAAACGCATCAACCTCACGTTGCTTGATTTTATTGATCTAGACATTGCCAATGGATTCAATAACGATGACTGAGTTTGCTTGGTGGAAGACACTACTGGAGTGTTGGGTGATTGTGGAGCAACGTTAATTTTTTGTAGAGCAAACGACTTAGTATTGGAGAGTAGAGGCTGCACCTTATTTCTTGTATGTGATCTGAAAACGTTTAGATTGCTCATTCTACTATGTTGAGGGCCAATATTTGACACGAATTTCTTGCTTGAAGACGTTTCAGAATCAAGGGTTACTTTAAGAGAATTGCTGGTCTTCGTAGTCCATTTAACCCCTTTTGAATGAGAATGGGAAACAGAAGAAATAGGAGACGACTTATAGTTTTTGAGAGTTGCCGGTCTTGTGGAAGTTCTAAAGGTATTACTCCATTTTGCTTCTGTTCTTTTGGCCGCTTTCATCTTGGTTTTTAATCTACTTATATTTTCCCTCACAGAGAAACCTACGGTAACTGTGTTCACATAACCTTGAGTTTGACTTTCTCCTGCCGAGCTTGTGGGGAAAGACTGAAACCCAATGATTAACGAAGTAGATATGCCATCAGTCTTTGCAATGGTAGATTTCGAAGCAAGATTTGAATTGCTGTTTTCAGAAAATAGCAGTGGTCGAGACATGGTGACAAACTTTGGAGCTGTTTCGTTCGCAAACAAGTCAGTTTCAGTTTCGTTTGACACAAGTATCGTATCATTTGAAGTCATGTCTCCATCTGCTGTGAATTCGTTTTCGATGTCTGCTGCTTCACTCTGGCCCATCAAATGACTTGGATGACCACCCAGGGTAATAGAAACGTGTTTTTCAGCTAGGCCAGGGGTACTTTTGGTGTACTCTTGATCTTCGGTTGCATCTAAACGTAGCAAAATATCTTTACAATAGCATTTAAACCAAATGAGTGACTGTGTGCTTTTTCCTCTGTTTAATGGTAGCGCTTGACAAAATCTATTAATTAGGAATAAACCTCAAAAAAAGAATCTTATTACCAAGAGGTCTGTAAAGAGAAAACATTACGCCCAAGCGAATACAAGGGTCAATTCCTGTCATATGCTAGTGATTTATCTTCATAGACTTTTAAGTTTGGTGTCATGAAAAATCAAATTTAAAGACTAAAAAGAATTAGCATTTTAAAAGATTCTTTTGCGTATGTTGTATTCTCGACAATCTCGAGATAATCAGCACTTGAAAATAATCTTACCTGAGGTAACGCCATCTTTAACGCCATCCCACTTTCTTTGACGAATAAGAAGTTTAGAATCATATTTACTACGCTTGGAAGGAACAGGATCGCACTGACGAGGACTTCTACACGTAACCATAAAACAGAAGTCGCTGAGAATTAGAGCTACATCACATTCATCACGTGCACAACAAAGCTTAGCGCAGGTTTTCGTGTTGTTAGTATCCAGAAGTAGTTGGAATTTACCCGCCGACTGACCGCCTCTTAGTGTAACATGATGAACTTCAGAAAACTGCATGGGAAAGAAATGAGAACATGGTATTTGAGACACTATAAACTTAGCCATAAGATATAAATTACTTGGAACAAACAAACAAAAAAAAAGCTCATAATTTTTACCTCACAGCCTGTCGCTGACTTTTCATTTTGGGCATCTTGAAACATTCCTCTGTTTTTGGAGTCCATGCCAGTGATTACCTCGTCTGTTTTTCCCCCAGAAACTTTGGTTCCGGACGAAATGTCATTTTTACTGGTTTGCGTACTGCTAACTATTCCAGGGTTTTTACTTTTCGTTTTGTTTGATCTTGGAAAGACCTGCGGTACCTTCTTTGACGTGGGTGGCATCCATCGCGATGCCTCAACATTTTTAGATTCTCCGCCTTGGAAAGAACTTTTGATCGATTCCTCCTTGTTAAAAAGCTTTTTAGACTTGAAACTATTGTTCTCTTTTATTGGAGCAGTTTGTAATGGCAAGTTATTTATTATACTGCTTTTGGTGGCTTTTATTAAAGGGTTGACTTGCCTATCTGGTTCAGCTGAAAGGAGTATATCCAAGATAGAAATGCTGCTCACTGGGAGCAATGATAATGCTTCTTTTGTCCTATGCCAATCAGTGGCAACACTCTTAGTGAGTTTTTCAAGTAGCGTACTTCCCAAAGGACGGCTTGTATCTATTTTATATAGACCACTTTCTTTTATATCGTTCATAAATCTTTGGTGGGCATTCTGACTGTGTTGAGGGATCGGTGATGCACTTTCTTCATGAGTTTGCCATTGCTCTTTTGATAACTGCTTTGATGTAATACCGACGCCTTCTCGTTCACGGCTTACAGGAATCTTGGCATTGATATTGCTGAGAGTCGGAGTGATCATAAGGTTAGAAGAATATGGTGATGCCCATTTTCTTGTTACTGTTGGTGATGGCGATACCAAATCTAAAGTAGTTAAAACACTCTGATTTCCTGAGCCGACGTCAAACTTCTTGACATCTGCAGCAATGGAAAATGGCACTAAAGGAGCGGCATCATGTGGCATTGGCGTGTTTCCTGGTTCGGCATTAGGTTTGACCGTGTATCCAAGGTAAGTATCTCGAACAACGTAGGTGGAATTCGTAGCTTTAATGCTTTTGGTGACAACATGAGGACCAATTTCCGTGGCACCTAGGACAGCTAAATCAGATCAAAACAATCAAAATATTATGTTGAAATCTTAGGAAATATATGCTGAGGGAAGATAAAATAGGGCTAGGAAAACTTTGATGAAAAAAAAAAAAAAAAAAGGAAAGAATAGAAATGATAGGGCTAATTTCCGAGTGGGAGGTTTGAGGATGGAGGTGAAGAAAAAAGATAGAGCTGTTTTCACATGAGTGGGAAACTGACGTACACACGTACACGGTACGGTATGTATGTATGTATGTTTTAACAATGAAATAGCTTTCCTTTATTGTGCTGAATTCATCCAATTAGCACGCGTAATTACGGTTACAGTAGAGTATGGTACAGCTACAGTACGACTATGAATACGACATCCGCTCTATCACGCCTATCCACGGTTAATCAAATGTAACGGCCCATGGAAGAAAACTGCTTTTGGTTTATAGATAGGGAAAAAGTCAAAGTAGAAACATACTTACATCTGGAAGATCTGAGGAAATTACGTTCCGTGGTTTTTCTGTACGCAGCTATAGGTTTATACCTGCCAATTTTAGATGGCACTGGCTCACACAGCCAATGACTTTTACAAGTAACCATATAACAGTAATTTTCCAACAAGAGAGCGACATCACAGTCTCTATGGTTACAGCACGCTTGAGTACATTTCGTGACATTGTCTGTCTCTTTCAGAAGTTGAAAAGTACCGGAATGACGTCCTCCACGCAAGGTTACGTTGTAAAGAACTTTGTTGAACTCACAGTTTACTCTAATCTCTCCGTGTAAAAGATCCACTTTACTGGTTTGCGTATGCATAGAATTTGAATTGACCTTGGTGTTCTCATCAGAAAGCCTGATCGTGTCAACAACATTAATTCTTGCACTGAATTCCGTAGACAACACATTTTCAGCACTCTTGTAGAAATCGTAAGCTAAGCTTGGTCTGATTTCCATGAATGAGTTGAGAGCAGATCTGTAGTTTTGGAACATAGTTACGTCTTTCGAGAAATTAATATATTTCGAGTCATCTAAGGGGCTCGTCTCTTTTCTGTTAACATAATTTGCCCTCGAAGACTGGATAAGAGTTGGAAATGATCCATCCCTTACAACTGCACCAAGTCTGTTTTCTACAGCTGCATTTTCTGTTGATTCTGTATCTGATGCATTATCGCCGGATACTGCTTCAAAATATTTATTGCCACTGCCCGAAGTCTTTGTCTCTTTTGGTTTCCATGCTGTTTCGGTTGCTTTGCTTTCGGAGTTGGAAAGCAACTGGCTGGACTGCTTCTGGGTGAAACGTGACATATACATTATCGTTGGTTTATATCGTCCTGCATTATGAGCTCTTACTGGCATGCAAAGTTCGTCTTTCTGGCAAACTACAGCGAAACATCTTCCTCGTACTAGGAATGCTAGGTCGCAAGACTTTGAATTGCAGCACTTGACTAAGCAATCATTGGACGAGCTGACCTCTCCAGCGAAGCTAAAATCACCGGACGAATATCCTCCTTTTAAAGTTGCATTTTTGAAGACATAAGAAGCAAAGCATTTTGATGGTGACGCTAGTAGCCCACTTTCTTTTTCGTCTTCCAGACCGCTTCCACTAAATCCATCTTCAGTTGTCTTTGCCTCGGAATTCTCAATGTAAGACTCAGGCAATGCCCCACTGGTTTCTTGTGATTTATTCACCATTACATGTTGTTGAGCTAAAGTAACTTTGATTGCACCATGTTCAACATGAGAACGGGATATCTTTTGCTCCATTGCTTTTGGTTCGTTAATTTTCTTTTCAAAGGCTCCGCTTCCAGACATGTCTTCAAACATCTCAACTCTACTCACTGTATCGGCCTTTCCAGAGTTAACAATTTCTGTTTCTGAAGTTGCTGTCTCTGATAATGTTGGTTCTGCAGCATTCCTCCTTACGCTTGGCCTCGAAGCACGAGTGGAAGAGTACTTATCTAAAAAGCTAGGTAACGCAGTTGGGTAAGACATTTTAAAGTTTTTAGAAGATACGCTGGTTTTTGGTGGTAAAATTTCTTTCATAACGAATGTGTGATTTGGGGAAAACGTTTCCGAGCCTTGTTTCACAGATGTTTGATGTACATTTGGTGCTGAGACAGATTTGGACAAATTATCTGGCATTAGAGATACAATGATATCTTCCGTATCTTCTGACGAATGCTTGGCTTTTAGAGCTGAGTTGGACTTGTACTGATTTATTTTACTTGAGTAATCAGGGGTAACGTACCTAGAAGACGAGATAGGAAAGGCTGTATCAGGCTGATCGTTCGGCATGAAAGATATGTCATTGTCTTGTGTATCTGTAGAACCATCCTCCTCTGAAAAAGTTAAACCAGAGGATGAAAGCAAAGGGGCCTCATTCTCATAAGTGTTAAAATCTGATTCACCTGAAGCTACATGGTTAGTCGTCTCAGAAAGAGATGGTATTACTTCAAACTTGGAAAGCAGATCTCCATGAGCATAATGCGGTTTTTTATGCGGAATTTGGAGACTTTCTTTTATAGTTTGTTTTTCTTCGCGAGATTTTGAATGGATATCTGAGCCAATCAGACGTAAGTGAACAGTTTCTTTATCCGCCTGCTTGTTTGTGTGTTGTGGGTGATGCGGCATTTCATTCTTCTTTGAACCATGCTTATATCCTATACTATGTTCATGTTTATGAACTTTCGAGTAAGTTTCTTTTTTATTTGGAACTGGCTCTACAATTTCTTTTCGATGCGTCTTATGTGGTTGTTGGTTCCGAGAATGCGGAGTGTCCTGATCCTCGATATCATGGTTATTTACCAAATGGACTATTTTTTGCTCTAGAAGTTTGTCAACTTTAGAAAGTTCATCAGTAGTTGTTGCTTTATCATCGATATTAAGAGCATCGCTTATCATATTTACGGTGTGTTCAATGTCTAACGTTTGTTGTAATGTTTGCTTTTCCTGATTTTCTAAATTATCACTTCCAATTGAGTTCTTGGAATGGGAAACCTCTGCAATTGGTGGAGGTTTTTTTATTCTGTGTTTAACCTTCAGCGACGTGTGATGCTTCATTAAATGTTTGTTAAATCTTCTAGTAATAAATACTATCCTTGTTCTATATTTAAAATTGCGAATCGGTACCGTTCGACACAGGTTTTCGGATGTACATTCAATCCCGTAACAAAAATCGTCTAACATGAAAACAATATCACACTGACGCGAGGAACAACATTTTTCCATGCATTTTTTGATGCTTTTACCGTCGCCATAATAAGTATAATTGCCTGCTCGTAAACCATGGTATATACTGGCATTACTTATAGTCTTTGAATGTGGGCATTGTTGATCTGTACTTTCAGATAACGTTGTAGACGACGGAATAGAGTTGTGATTACTTGTTTCTATATTCTCTTGTTGTGTACTGTGATCTTCGTCCTGTGAATTCTTACTTTGCAGAAGTTTAGTTTTTGATTGTTCTAAGTATGGTTGCAAGTGATGGTAATTAGAAGCATGTGTATTTGATTTGTGTTTGCTTTTTTTCCTGTTTTTATAAGTAAGTTTTAAAATAATCCTTTTGATATCATTGGCGTAGTCACTAGCACTGGTTAGCGATTTCCTGTTGTGATCTCGCATGGTACTAGACGAGGGGGCTTTATTCGTTTGCTTTACAAGCGGATGGTTTGCAGGTGTTTCTTTTTGTTTTGCTGGAGCCTGTTGGCCTCTAAAAACATATGCGACCTGAGGATGGTATTTAGTTACGTGGTATGCATTCACGCTTTTGCACATCTCATGTTTGTAACAAGAAACGGAGTAGCAGAATCTCTTCACCATGAAAGCTAGATCACAGTTCTTGCGGGCACAGCAAAGCTTGATGCACGCCTGCATATTTTCGACTTTTCCATGTGCATAGAACTTTCCAGAATGAAAACCACCGCGAAGAGTAAGTCCTTTATGGATAGGGCTGTGACTACACAGGGGCACCATTTTGATTATGGGTACGACCAATTTAGGAGAAACCTTCTGTTCATGATTCTCCGATACATTACTGGTAAGATTTTTGTTTTTTATAGTGGCCTTTAGCACGTTTATGGCTTTCAATAGGATTTCTTTGCCAATACCGATTACACGTCGCCCTACACCAATTGCATGGTTAGTTTTTCTCTCTTCTTTTCTTGTTTTTGCGCTCGCTAGCTTCTGTTGATGAGCGTTGACGATCTTTAACCCAGTCTTTGCAGTCAGCTTTCCGATGTGGAACAAATATTTGGCAACTTGGACTGCATGCTGCTTGTGTATTAATGAGAGATTCAGAAGCGTATCAAGGTGATCAAATCGATCTGATAACGTAGTGTTTGTACCATGATAAAGTTTTTCGGCATGTAAGTTGTGGATTCTCGAAATTCTATGAGATGTGTGGTGAAGAACGGCATGGTGAACTGCAGATTCACTTCGAGCTGTATTAGAGATATAGCCCACTTTTATTTTAGACTTTATGGTTTCATGTAGCCCACCATGTACACGTAGTTTTCTATGGCTTTTGTGTTTATATTGCTTCCTATCGGAGGTCTTGCTTTCACGTAAAGTACTTGACACTCTTGGCTTTATGGTCGGTGTCATGACATCCTTGTAACTGGGCCGTCCCGTGGTCTTTATATTTAACTTCCTATTTTCGTGCTTCTTTAACTTACCACCCGGATTTCCGGGAGGCCTCTCACGTCCGTTTAGCGTAACATAGTAAGAGACCGTTCCCGTTGTGTGGTAAGTTTTCTGAGGGGACAGGTTTGTAGAGGTGGGACGGGAACCTGTAAAATAAAATATATATCTATGAGATAATGTAAAAGAACTTTTTTATGCTGTGTACTTATATAGAAATCCATGAGTCACTTAGGATTTGTAGCAACTTTTCTCTCGGCTTGGTCTACAAAAGTTCACAACAACCCCCCCCACCCCCCCAAAAAAAGGAAAGGACAAAGAAGAAAAAAGAAAAAAGAAAAGGAAAGGAAAGGAAAGGAAAGGAAAGGAAAGAAGGTAAGAAATCTTAATATCTCTTATTATGTCTTCCCCATACAGCAGCGTTTTGTAGGACTTTTTAGATGTTCATAGCAATTTTGCTGCGAGTCAAAACCTCATTCTTATTCTTGTTTAAACCCTGCAATCAGTTTTTAAGGAGAAAAAAGCCATGGAAAAATTACCAATAAAATCATTACCTTTGGACCTGATGACGAAGGCCAATTTTGGGTTAAATCGAAGGTGCTTCACCGGTACAGTTTGACAAAATTTGCCAGAACACTCTACTGAATAGCAGCTTGGACCAATCATCAATGCCAAACTGCAGCGCAGATCTTTACAACAGATGTCAAAGCATTCACTCATGTTGGTCATCTCTCCACCATAGACAAAATTACCTGCCTTGCTGCCATAGCGTAAAGAATGATTGTACAGTATGTCACCGACACGACAAGATGATGTTGTAGATGGGGTGTTCATAGTGACAACTGGAGTTCGATGGAGCGAGGTAATGCTGTTTTTCTTGGATGGACGAAGATGGTGTTGACGGTAATGATTTTTGCCTTTTGAGCTGGGAGCTTTAATCTTCTTAATTATATGGTGCAGTGAAAGAGTTTTTGATAAGGAATGTTTGTTTAAACCAACTCTAAAATTTCTAGAGGAATGCTTTCTTTTATTGTTTTGTTGCTTGGATTTTTGAATTCTTTTCTTGTGTGATGATTTGGCGAAGTGTCTGGCCACGCTTTTTGAAGGAACCTTCTTATCTTTATTGGACTCCTGTGATCTTCCGTTATTTCTCGACGGGTGCTTCGAAAATATGTGTTTACTGGCCGTTACCTGTTTTGTGTGTGTTTTTGGTGCTTTCTGTACTTTGTTTTTCTTTATTCCTTTCTGTAATTCCTTATCACTGATGTTGCTCTTTATTACTTCGTGTCTCTTTTTCTTGCTGTGTGTTGAAATCTTCTTCGTTTTACTTAGCTTCTGTGGTAGCTTTTTAGCATCCGCATTCTCTTTATCTCGAAACTTTCCATTCTTATACTTCAACACGGCGTGTTTGGAATGCAGTATTGCACGTTGCTTGTGTGAACCATGGTAGGGAAATTTCCGTGGTGTCGTTTGCAAGCGCTTGGTGATGTTATGGCGTGGCTTTATCCGTGTTGGCGTAACTTTCTCTTTTCTTTTGTCTTTATGAGGGACTTTGGGTATCTTTTTGGCATGCGTTGTGCTAGACGCCTCCTGCTTGAGTAAAGAAGCTGATGTAATTGACAAGGTGTTGGTCTTCCGTGGAAACTTTGACTTTGACTGATTTGATTTGGTTCCCTTATCAACGGTATCTGAATTTTTGATATTGTGTGGAATCCTGCCTGCTGTTGAGACTGTTTTATGATGGCCATATTTGGATTTAGATCGCGAAACGTCCTTGGTTTTGCCACCTTTGCTGATATCTGTAACGATAAAAACTCATTAATTAGCGAATTGAAAATAAATTATATTATATAAGAGTCCACAAATAAATTTTCTCCAAATCATTACGTTTGTTAAGGCATCGACATTACCATGAAACAGCCAATGATGATATCTGCAGTTCACGAAGTAAAATGTTATAAAGCGTTACAATTACAGGGGAATGTAATCGTGAAATACCTTTGACAGTACTTGAAAAAGTTATAGTTTACATTTTCAAAATATTTCAGAACAATTGTACACTAGGTAAAGGATAGCATCATAAAGTCAAACAATGGGTAAAGAGACAAACTAAAGATATAGATAAAAGCTTTTTAGACTCACACGAGCACTTTTTACTGTTTAAAACTAATCAGGACTTTCTATTTAAGGAATATTACCATATTACATTTTGAAAATGAACATTTTTTCACTATTTTTTCTTACTCTTTCTTTTTTTAAGACAATACAAACCTAGTTGTCAAATGCAATGCTGATAAATTAAGGCTTTTCTTAAATATCCTTAAGTGCTCCTTTCCTTCTTGTCGTGTAGTCCTCTTATTATTTTCTCTTAAGGTATCCCAAGTTTCGTTCATTTGATGTTCTTTAGATCTTTTAGTCTAGAGATTTACGATCAATCGCATATTGTCATGCAGGCGTTGCATGTAACGTTATATAATGCAGCTGGTGGCTTGTTTATAATTCATATATCACAGGTTTTCCTTTCAAACTCACAAGGGAGACATGGTTACGTTTATTTTCGAAGCCAGATCCAGCCAATCACAGAACAGAACGAACATGGAAAATGACAAACTCACAGGTTGCCATCAGCAAGACTATTTGTTACTAAATCAAGCGTCAACTTGGCTAGTGTTCGAATACACGAACGCAATAATTTATATTTTGATAGTTTCTTCTGTCTGAAAAAAATATTTATAGTTTGTAATCATTTTCTATTTTACTGTAAATGAAAAAGAATTTATAACTTCTTTTTTCAGTTTTCAGTGCTGGATAATGAAACATTTCTTTTCCAAACTATAAAACTGTTTTAATATATTCTCAATTTCTTTTTATTCTTTATATTGTATATATAAGAAGAAACAAGAATAGCTATAAACTGACCAAAAAGTTATATATAACAATCCCTAGTTGATTTTCCAGTACCTTTTGTAACATGTTCTTTAATCTTGTGCGGACTGATAACGTAAGACAGCTGTAACATGTACTTCGTTTTTGGAACAGGGACCCACTGACATGCCTCTTCACTATGGCAACTGACAGAAAAACAGCGCTTTCTCGCCATAAATGCCGCATCACAGCGAGCCATTTCACAGCAAAGTTTTTGACAGAGTGACATGTCACCCAGTTCTCCGCGATCCTTAAACTTTCCTGACTCAAATCCATTAGATAGAAACACGTTAAAGATTATGGAAGTCTTCAAACACTCGTGATCAGCGGAATCTCTCCATAGATAAAATGAACCTAGAAAAGAATAGGAGTTTGCATTATTTGGGGGAACAAATGACGGAGGCCCAACAAAGGGAAAAAAGAAGCTCTAACCTTATGGATGAAGAAGCAGACAGGCAAAAAGCCTGAAATCAAGGGAATCAAGGCGGTTCTTCCATCCTTGACTTTAGTATTTTTTCTTTTCTTTTTTTCTTTCCTTTTTCTTTCTTAGTGCATAAAGTATGGTAGGAACCTTAGCATAGCAGTGAAAATGAAGCAAAGCAATGAGCTAATTTGTTCTCAGCTATGAATTTGTTCTTCAGTGCCTTGCAATGTTATTACACTGTTATTATTATATAATTATCGATGAAATATCTATTTTTCTTCATTGCGAAAATTTGATATTTTCACATGTGAAAATAACATGTTATCTTCATCCCTGTTTTATTTAATGGAATTAATGTATGGGAATCCCATTCATAAGCAAAATTAGAGCGACTCTATCATTATAAATTTATTCTGGTCTTAACCTAATTGATCGTATAAAATATGTCAATGGCCAGCTTACATGAATGTAGGGTGTTACTAATTCTAAAGGTAGATATTTCGACAGTGACATTTGTCATTTTGCACAGCTGAATTTACCATATGGTTTATTAATAAGGTATACATGTGGTTGAGTTAACAAAGTTTAGACTTGATAAGCCAAGCATTAAATTGCCCTATATCATTATGACGTCACGGCTTGTTTATGAGGGGGACAGAATCGTCCAGAACAATAGAAATTTGAACATTCGCCCAGCTAAGAAGAGTTTACTCTCAAATTGTCTGGTTTCCAAATATAGGTCAGTTCATTCTATCTGGTCCTGTATCATCTTTGGCTCAAAGAAGCAACTAATTCGTTGATTATTATCAACAATAATAATAATGATGATGATGATGATGATGATAAATAAACAACAATGGCCGATGACATATAACAAAAACTCTCCTTAACGAAAGATGGTCATTTTTATCTTATAAACTTATACCATGGCGTTAATTCTTTTGCTCTCTAGCTCTCCATTTTTTTTAATTTTTCGTTTACTTATTCTTTTTTTTCACGGTTTTCTGTTCTCTTCTCCGTCTCTTCTACTTCACATTCCGTCTTTCCCTGCTCTTTTTATCTATGACTGATATTACTCAGAACCAAAACCAGAAAAGGCTTACAGAACATAGTCTCTTAAAGTGTGTTACGGTTTAAAGCAAGTTCTTAAAAGATAACGTAACTATTTTAATTTTAAGCCGGGGTTATGTTGATAATCCGTAATTTGTTGATGAACGGTTTAATGAATCAGGGTGTAGAGAAAATTTGTTGATGACAGCTACGGAGTTGGATCACTTGCTCTTAGTCAGTGGAAATTTAAAACTCAAAATGAAATGTCAAATTATCCGAATTGTTATTCTTTTCCTATCTATTTACCAGCAAAAGAACAAAATATTTTCCCACTTTTGTATAAGAGAAAATGATATAAGCAGATGATAAAACGAAAAGCAAAAAATATCGAAATCTGAGATTATTTTTGTGTGAATAATCTCAAAATGTGAGATGACGTTTGTGGGAATATTTCCTAGACCATAAGAGTAAAACTAGACACGTTGTAACGCCCTAAATTCATTGCTTTGGATTATCGCGTCAGACATTGGTCAACTTTTCATGTTATCGTCAGAGATATAGAGAAAATGCTTTTAAAGTAGTAATAACGAAAACCTGACAAAAGTGTTGGATGCCAACAGCGACAAAAAGGTGAAAAATGACAGTTTCGGTGCGCTGAATTTGGAGATGTATTCATTTGACCATAAAATGACGACCGACACAAGAATTGACCCATGCAAGATACCTCAGCTAACCGTTTGAACGAATCAAATGATTTCCTACCAATGAGCATCTGAAATATTCTAATAATTCATCATAAATGATGATGTAAAACAAGTAAAAAAATACCTTTATTACAAAGCATGAAACTATAGTAAAAGTGGTGTCCAAAGTCAATTATGAACACCGAGGGGATTCAAACTTTAAGTAAAATAGTGAAAAAATAAATAGTATATACTACTGAATTGTTTAGATTTGTTTATAAACTCAATATCAAATATTTTGGTTTTATCTTGGGATCATAACACAACAACGATTAAAAGATAACTAAAAATAGGTTTTGCGTAAGATTCTTTTCTAAAAGCGAGGTAAAATATTTTACTAATATATAATATGAATTTTATTTCGTCACATTTAAAATGATATAAGGAAAAGGAGGAGACAAGTAGTTAAAAGAAAGACAAAACGAACAGAAGACGATGTGCTAGAATTAACATCGTGAGGTTTCCACAATTGTTAAAGCACAACTCTTTAAATTATGTTTCTTAAATATAGAATGAAAAACAAGTAAAGAGTATTCCACATTTTTCTTACCATGTTTTCCATTGATGTGATTTTCCCTTGATAAACCATTGACATTGTTTTCCTTGTTTTTGATACGATTGACCAAGGAGTTACTGACACTGCACTGATCCCCACTACAAGACAGCCCATAGCACTTGTCCTGTGTCAGAGATGCATGCTTGCACCATCCTAACTTACAGCAATAACTAAGACAGCTTTCTAGATCGCCTGTGTTAAGTAGAAGTGTTCTGTAGCCAGATGTTGAGGAGCGAGAGGTAGATTTTGTCCGCTCTGCTCCTCGAGTAGTAAATGTCAATTGCTTTCCATTGGCTCGACAGAAATATGCCCCCTCCGATGGCAAGAAGTTACCACAATTCCCTAACAAGAAGAAAAAACAAATAAGACAACTAATAACGAATGCTCGTTTACTTCTTTAGAAGTTGTGCTTCTTAAACTTCAGGTGCTTGCTTCATTGCAAGCAAGCCAGATGAAAATGGAAATCAAAACAGTGTTATGCAAGGAATGCTCCGAAAAGGAAGAGTCCACAAAAGCATCACAACTACTACCAAAGAAGGACCTCACTGGCTAAAAACGAAATTCATTTGTTACCTACCATAAGGCTGCACAAGACACAGAAGTATTATAAACAGGAAGGTCACTCTGGATGGAAATACTAAGTATTTAGGACCTGTTCGCATTTCTTCATGGTGGTTTCGCACCAACCATTCTTTCTTAACGCAAGGAAAGGATTTTTCGTCGTACGGGGTCACCTTCCTTGTCGATACTTGAGCGAGTTGTGTTCCAAATAAAATGGAATCACTGTTGCATTCAAAGTTTAAATTTCAAGCTTGACCAGGCATAAGACGACCGTTAGGCGTACAGGACTACGGTGTGTTTAGGTCCATTGCGGATTACGTCATGGGAAAGCAGGTTTTGGTTTTGGTTTCGGATCACAAACCTAGATCGAGTCGTATAAGGTCACTTCTTGTTACGGGAATTTACGCGAACTTTACTTTTCTAAATAGAGGTCAAAAATCAATGTCAGAAATCGAAGTAAAGAAACTAAAACCTAAAATGTAGTGTAAGTTTTATTAATTAGTATTCATTTAGCTTCCAATAGCGCTGTTGGAAATGTCGCTTTGCATGATCGAAAGTCAACAGATCTGTCTTTTTCTTGAGAGCTGACCTTCACATGCAACCAATTGCAGGAGTTTGTTTAACATGGTTAATGTTTTATGCCGGTCCCAGGATCAATAGACTCAACAGGTGGCGTGTGTTAGGCTTGACGGGTAGAATTCCATACTTCAGAGAACAGTAGTAATTTTGCTTATGATTCCCACAACTCCCCCAAAATTTTGTGTGACTTTCTAAACGAGGCTCCGAATCAAACTCGAACTAAATTCCAAATATGGAAGTGGTTGCGACTAAACATCAATCACTTCCACGCAAGCTGTGATGGAAAGATCCGAACCTCTGTTCCCATAAGAGTTTTCCTCATAAATCGTTGGCATTATAGCGGCTAAAATAGTAAACTTTTCTAACAAAAAGGTAAAAATAAACGGAACTCAAAAAGGTGGAGCTGCACAGTATTCTACTAACGGCGGTTCCACTGTACTCCTGTTTGAGAAATGGAGAGGTGAACCTCGCGGAGCTCTCCAAAGAACCAAAACAACGCATGGGAGGGAGGGTGGGTATAAAGAAAACCACCGAGGAGAGCGAGTAATACTAAAATACGAATGGTGCACTAGAACAACGTTCGACCTTCGCAGCTTTGAACCAAACTGATTATGCTAATCAGACTTCTCATACATGCGTACTAGTATGACCGTCGTGAATAGTATGGTAACCGTGAAATACGCTTAATAGCTTTAGGACTAAAAAAACCCTCTTTAAAATAACACTTTAAATTAAAAGATTTCTCACTTGAAAGACGTACAGACTGAAAGACAACTGGAAAAATAATAATAATAAAGTTATTCAGAAGCAATAAAGGCATATGGATTACCAGTTTCTTTGATAACAACAACAACAACAAACAAACAAACAAACAAAAAACGTGCCCAAAAGGCAAATTAAATAAAAAGGTATTATATTATGATTATGATTACCATTATCATTATTATTAGAGCAGATTTCGTATGACTGTGAAAAGCTCGCGGCAGGGTCAGTGCTGTAAGCGTATCTTGCCGTGACTGTGATATTTTGTTTCTAAATTTTGACTTGCCTTGTCGTGCCTTGACCGTGTCTCGACTGTGTTCGTGCCGCGAGTTTTTCGCAATTATGCGAAATCTGCTCTATCATCATGTGATGTTTTTTTTAATTGTCATCATTATTATTATTGTAGTCCTGACTGAATTTAGAAATTATTTAGTTCACTAATTATTAAGCAAAAAAAAAATGTTCTGCTTTTGATTTTTTAATTAATCGCTTTATCTTGTTGATAATTTAATAAAGAAATTCAGAAGTAACAAAATATACTAGTCGAAATAGTACTTGTTGTGGCATACTTACAAGTGGCTACAAATTAGCCAAAGAGCTTGGAATTTGGCATTTTTTGATTTTATTGTTGTTTTAATTTGACTTGTTGCATCCCGAATACACGATCAGTTTATGAAATTATGTCATCGCTGTCTCTTTTTGT
>JAAAQI020063229.1:0-17513 GCA_011800005.2 Stichodactyla mertensii | reverse complement strand
TTAAGGATTTAAACTTTTTCCCTCAAACTTTCAAATTTTACTTAGATAAACATCTTCTTTCAAATGGAAGGCCAAATTTTTGTGAAACACGATACTAATGAGCTGCCACCATTGTGAAAGAGGTCAATAAGACAATCAGTAATTTCAAGCACTGTGATTAAAAGCGCTGCACGTCAGTTCTAAAAATACCCCTCTTAATAGCTGCATGACTCAGACAAACAAAATTATACTGAGAAGAACACGGAGAAACATGCATTTGATTTCGTTGTATTTTATTTTATAAAACATTGCTTATTTTCAAAAAACGTTGTCATTAAAAACCAAACGGCAGAAATCAGACTCAAGAATGAAAAAAAATTTTTTTCTGAGGTTTGTTGTCTGAGTTGTGACGTCACTGACGCGCAGCACTATTCAGTGGATGTCATGAATGTGGATGCCCTTATTTATATAAGATAGTCATTACTGTAAATCTCTCTAGGTTCTTGTCATAAATTTACAGGGAGGGAGGCTAAAGAAAAGGAGGGTCATTTTTTGAGCCTTCAAAAGGGTGGGTAAGGGACTGTTCATTTTTTGTCCGGGGGGTGCTGTTGGTTTTTGGAATTTTTGCTAAAAATTGTGTAGCCCCCTTTTTTTCCATAAAATTTTCACTTGACCCCCCTCATTTTGTCCATGTTTTGCATGACCCCCCTCCAACATATATTTTTTCTATGGCTCCCCTTTCATAGTCAAATTTTTCAGGTGCCCCTCAACAAAACCTCCAGCCCCCCCCCCCCTCAATAAAAAATGAACAGTCCCTAATCTAAAAATAGACCAAAGGAAGAGGGAGGGCCACATAGAATTATGTTGCGTCAGGACCAGATTAAGTATTAAATGCTTGACAAAGGGTGCATGAAAATGTAGTCAAAACCCACACAGAGGGTGACGATATTTCATTCCTGTTTCTGATAAGGGTCATGTCATTTCCAGCTCTAAATTTTAAATCTCCATCTTCTTATTCCTTAATTCTCACTTGAATCCTTTCCAGGCTGTTTCAACGAAGATGAGGAAACAGAACAAGAAATTGTACAGTCCATCAAAGATATCAAACTTGTTGATTATCATCAAGACAGTGAGATCAACAACATAGAAATCATACATGGAGAACCATTAACAGATCGTAAAAGCACATTTCAAGGTCATCTTGCCTTTGTTACGTCTCACATCCAAGTTGATCGAGTTTTAACAGAGCTGAAGAAAACCCGTAAAGTAGCCAATGCTACTCATAACATCATGGCTTACAGAATTTACAATGAAGAAAAAAATACTTGTATTCAAGACTGTGATGATGATGGTGAAAATGCTGCAGGGTCGCGACTTTTACATTTACTACAAATAACTGGCGTTAAGAATGTAGTAGTCATAGTTACACGCTGGTTTGGTGGGCTAATGTTAGGGCCTGATAGGTTTAAGCATTATAATAACTGTGCACGAGACTTATTACAATCAGCAGGACTGGTTGAAAATAAAATGTCAGTGGAGAATAACACACACAGGGGGAAAAGTAAATCAAAAATTAAGAAACACAAGTAATAAACACACTCAGAATCATTTCTTTGTATTATTTACTTCCAAGAAATGATAGAAATGTCATGTTGATAAAGAAAATAATCTTTATATTACCATAATGTACAACAAAAGGAAAAACCTTGAAAAAAATTGACATATTAGTTAATTTGACCAACTGATTTTCTTCATTTTTAACCCTTAAGTTTCAACCCCATCTTAATTTTTTTCATAAATGTAAGTAATTACTAGATTTGAATCTTAAAAATAAGCTATTCATAAGAATCAATTATCATTATAATTGTGGTAAGTTCTATAACTTCACTAAGTCTGTGTCATCACGTAGCCCACTTTCGATATTTTGGTTGAGTGGTCACACTCAATAAGAACTGAATTGAGGCTCTGGGGAAACAATGAAATAATTTTAATTATTATTTTGTTTCCCTGGAGCCTCGATCTAGATACTGTTGTGTGTGATCACTCAACCAAAATATTGAAAGTGGGGTATTAGAGTGATTTTATTTAACCCATAAAAAATAGTATGCATAATTAAGCTTAAGTAGTAAACTCTAAATCCATTGTTTTCTTTTGTTCTTTATCAATTAGTACAAACTAAATAGTCATCTTTCTTTCACGGCTTAAATATAATCACTCTGTCAAAATTATGGCTATACATGGCAAGGCTGAGTAAATTTACGTAGGAATTCCGACAATTTGATGTTGATTACCATGATGGTAAATAAGAGAACACACCATCTCAATAAACCTCAATAAACGTTTTTACAACTAGAAGGAAAGTAAAAGGACCTGAGAGGAATGCTGTGGGGTCATGAATAGCCTGTCATGGCTGTTGTATTCATTTTGATGTCTACTCTGCCCTCAGAGATAGCAATATATGGATCAAGAAATTGATGTGCTCTGGGTACCAAAAAATGAGCAAATGGGTTTGTTAAGGTTGCTATATTAATCTAAGTCAAATAAAACATGACAACACTACATTCTTTATCCTTAGAGCATGCACCTGGAGCAGTAGCATGAAACTATTGATTTGTCTATGAATACGTACTGACAAAGCTAGAGTTCATGCCATATGTCTGTGAAACAAATGGAACACAGTTTTATGTAATACACCTTATTCGCTTGGGCGTATTTGTTTTCCCAATACAGGTCACATGTCATTCCTTTGGGACTTTTTCCTTTGTTTAATGGTAACACTTGAGAAGATACATTAATATGGATAAACCTCAAACAAAGAATCTTATTCCCAAGAGGTCGGAATTGGGAAAATGTTATGCCCAAGCAAATAAGGTCTATTGACTTTATTTTGTAACATATAGCAGATATCATATTCAGGCAGAACAGTGAAAACAAAAGCAATATTATACCTCTAGCGATCTGTGTGGTTTGTGCACAAGTGAATTCTTAGTTAATAACTAAATAGTTGATAACTAAAAACTATCACACTAAATAGTAATTTGTTTCATAGATATATGGTGTGCACTCTATGGCAGCATTATTTAAAAACAAACAAACAAAACAAAACAAAACAAAATACAAAATTATTGGAGTGCTGATGCTGATCTGCCATTTTGTCATTTTTGCCAAACCCTTCTCTGTCTTGTAAAATAATTGAAAATAAGATGTAAACTTTCCCTTACAGCAGGAGCATTGGAGAGGGCTTGAAGGAATGTTTTTAGTTCTTTTCACTTCATGTTTGGAAACTTCAGAAAATCATGCAAAGCTTTGTGCTCAAGTCTTTCTTAACAGAGAAAAGTATGGATGTTTTGTCTAATCTTCTATATTTAATTCAACAACTATATTATGATAGTTAAATAAATCTAATCCATAAATTGCTTAAATTTTTCTAATAAATAACATCCAGCATTAGTAATAGTAACTAGTAACACAGCAATAAAGAGATTTAACCAGATTTATAATTGATTAATAAATATTCATTTGAAATCACAGTTTTCAATGTCATCTTAAATTTTGATTTCCCTCCCATATTTTCATGTATTCCCATTTTTCATTCACTTTCATTGGGTTATTTTAAGCCTTGAGTACCTGGCATCACATCACCTAGATTAGGATTAGTCCTGTTGTTGAGTACAAAGAAAGTATATGTAATTTAATTGTCTAGCTTATTCATGTATTTTCATGTGGGAAATTTGTATTAGTCTCCTCTACAGAGTTGACATCATTTGTTCTACTGTCTAATGACTACCTGCTTTATTGTATGCTGCTTGATGTGGACTTAACAACTGCAGAATGCTTGGACACATGCAGTATTGCCTGCAATGTTGCTTGCAAAGGGGAAATTGTACAGTGACTCTACCCCTGTGCAACTGTTGTGTACAACGTCGCCAGTGATGTCACAGAAGTAGATATAAGTTCGACTTTTACAACATCATGCACAACAGTTTGCACAGTGGACACACAGTACAACTTCCCAATTGCAAGCAACATTGCAGACAACATTGCATAACGTATCCAAGCCTTTAAGGTCTGCTTATGCTGGTATCTGTGACTGGTGTTGAAGTCCCCAAAAGCTAGCCATGAATCAAACCATTGTGGTTCACCAAACCAACATTCTCTTTTATCTCCACCAAGAAACAAAGGCATCTAAGCAAAAAAAGCTGACTAACCTAACCTTACCTTGCAGTATATTTTATAGCTAAGTGTTGCTTTCTAATGAATACTTATTCAAGGCTTTCTTGTCCCTCAATGTATATGTTGCGCTGTAATTCTGGTATGAGCTCGGAAAGTAATAGTTCCAACAATATGTAAATAAGAATCCTGTGGGAGAAAAAATATACAATTATGAATATTTGGGTAAATTATTTTATTGAAAGAGGAATTAGAATTGCAGAAGGAAATAACAACAACACTTTATTTGAACTATGGTAACTTACATCGATTCAAAAAGAAAAAACATAAATGGACATGATTATAGAGCACAGCTACTACAGGTAGCTAAAAAAAAGCTAATTAGAAATAAAAGAAAAGGAATGGAAAAAGAAAGGAAAGAAGAACGAGAGAAAATGGATGGAAAGTGGGATTGAGAAATGGAATGAATAGACCTTTTACCAAAATGGCGGCCAAAATTTCAAATAATTTAAAATTAGAAACAAATACCAGTACTAGAAAGAGCACCTCAACTTTAGTAACCCTGCAAAGATTCATTATGTTAGGTGTTATAGTGGCCGAGAAAACATTTTTCAAAAATTGCCAAACTTACAGAGAAATGTATGTCCAGGGGTTTTTTCTAACTCAGTTAAATTTTTACTCATTCAAACTTGCAGCCGCCATTTTGGTAAAAGGTCTATACATGGATGTATGAACAGATGGATGGATAGATTTTAAACAGAATATTACATGGGCACTAGGAGATACAAATTTCATCTCTGAGTGTTTAAAATCTCTCAGTCCACTTGTTCATTGTGCTCACTCATGAAAGATCTTTTCAACTGAGTCAAAGATACAAATCATATTTCTGGGCACCCATGTAATATCCTCTATTCAATATAAGAATAATCCTATACCTGTTGATAGCTGGGTTTTGTAAGGATTCTACTGCATTACTGGCGCAATCTTTGTAAATCCGTGTGCCGACAAACAAAGGAAAAATCTCTAAAATACAACATAGAAAAGCAGTTATTTTAAGACCCTGAGTGTTAGCACAGCCAGAGATTGAACCCACAGCCTCCTGCACAACAGACTGACGCTCTACCAACCGAGCCTGACAGAGGTTGTGATTTGCGCATTACCTGGAAAGAATTCCATCAGAGTTTTGATGGCTTTCTTCTTGGTTTTTTCTTTCTCTTCCTCAGATTTTTCTTCCTGTGTTGGTTCTCTCAGCCTGCCATGGGGCCACACTACTTCAATAAGATTCTCTAGATACAGGCCCCAACATTCATCTGTAAAGAGATCGTCAATCTCGCTGCGTACAAACCTACAAATAAACGTTGCATTATTGTGGTCTGTTTTTAGTATCCTCCGAAACTCATCTTCAACAGCTTCAACTGCACTCTGTTCAGTAGACCTTACTCACTTGGGCGTATTTGTTTTCCAATACAAGTTACATAATATCATTCCTTTGGAACTTTTTCCATATTAATGTATCTTCTCAAGCATTACCATTAAACAAAGTTTAATGGTAATGCTTGAGAAGAATACATTAATATGGATAAACCTCAAACAAAGAATCTTATTCCCAAAAGGTCTGTATTGGGAAAACATTACGCCCAAGCAAATAAGGTCTGAAGTAGAACACAGACTGAAGTAGAACACAAAAGGGATGAAAGCTGAAAGCACAAGTGTAGAGACAAGCACAAACTACATGCACACTTTTATCCTCATTTCTTAATTTTAAATAGAAGACCTCTTTACTTTGGGCAAAATGTTTTTCCATTTCAGACCACATCTCATTCTGTTGCATATGAGATTCTTTGTTTGAGGCTCATACATATTGTGTCTTCTCAAGTGCTACTGAGAAACAAAGAAACAAAGCCCAAGGGGATGACACATGATCTGATGTAGGAAAACATTACAAATAAAGACCACATGTTCTACTTAAAAAAGCTTCAATGAATGTTCCGAGTGCCATACTCTGATGGAGGACAGACTTCCATCAATCAGAATGTACATAATAAAGTGACTGTATTAAAAAACTCAATGGACACAAAAACATAAGCCTACCATTCAAAAAGGGCTCCAAATATTCCCTGGAATCCTTCCTGCACTCTGTCAGTAGCAGCCCAAGAATCATGCCCTTTGAGAACTTCACACGTCAGATTCAAAATGGCATGGGCAAGTGGAAACTGTAGCTCATCGGCAGCCACATCTTGTGTCACTTCCCCCACACAATAACTTGGATCATCAGAACCAGACATGACAAGAGGTTGGTCTGGTTTTCCATTTCTAGCATTGCAGTCCTGTGCAGTTTGTTCAACTGCCAGACCTCTAGTCATCATCTTCTCTGCCGGAAACAAATAAACCTCTTCTCTTTTCTCACCTATATTATGAGGAATGTTTCCTTTCTTTAGAAGCTTTTTAGGGTCACCAATCTTCTTCTGGAATGCTTTAACTTTGTCTTTTGCTTGAACTAGATTCTCCACTGTTTCAACCTTTTTTTCTTTGGAGTAAGCTTTCACTTTATCTTTTGCATGGCTGAGTTGCTCCAATGTTTCAGTCTTCTTTTCTTTGGAGAAAGCTTTTACCTTATCCTTTGCTTGACCCAGATTTTCTATAGTTTCCAACTTTTTCTCTTTGGAAAACGCTTTTACTTTATCTTTGGCATGACTTAGTTGTTCCACTGGTTCAAACGTATTGTCCTTTGAGAAGGCTTTAAGTTTCTCTTTTGCTTGACTAAGGTGCTCAGCAGTTTCTATCTTCTTTTCTTTAGAGAATGTTTTAACATTATCTTTAGCCTGACTAAGCTGTTCCAAGGATTCAATCTTCTTCTCTTTTGAGAAAGCCTTCACTTTGTCTTTTGCATGGCTTAAATGTTCAACCGTTTCCATCTTCTTTTCTTTTGAGAATGTTTTAACCTTGTCTTTAGCACGAGATAGATTCTCCATTGATGCCATCTTTTTCTCTTTGGCCTTTTGGGCTGCATGCTTTAACTTTTCAACATTTTTTGGGGAAAATCTCAGCTGGTGTGGAAACTTAGCTTTCTCTGGTTCATGAAGAGGATCAGCAGTTTCTTCTGTTGGCGAAGGAGGCAATGTGTTTGGAGATACAGGTTTCAGAATTGCTTCTGATACATCCCTCTGAAACCAGTGCATTCCAAAGTCACCAGTTTCCTTATCATTTAGACTTCCAGTGCTAGCAGAGTGGGAAATGATGTTAGGAACACACAAACCAGGAGGTCTGCTTCCTAACACCCCATTTAACATATCGTCTTTGGATATGCAGGATGCTGTTGAGGGTTCATTTGGAGTGTCACTACCATCTCCAGCAGTTCTCGGCCCAAGTAGGTGCAGATCATCATCATCGTCGTCGTCCTCATCATCATCATCATCGTCATCATCATCATCAAAACTGATATCAGTATCGCTATCATGATGTCTCCAATCTGATGTAGATAACTGTGAGACATTTAATGAAATGGATATCATTGGATTGATAATAATCATTACATTCTCATTATTAATTATTTGTTTGTTTGTTTGCTTTTTTGCTAAATTTTGTCATTAAACAGTTTAGCTGCTGATTTTATCACTGACCTTGCAATGAATTTGTTAGAGATTGCATTTTTATTTCCTAAGAAAGAGAATTTTCATGACATAGTCCTACCTCAAGGGTATCTAGGAATGACGAGAAGCAGTCTGCAGCAGACACCTCTTCTTGGTCCATCTACAAATCCACAAAAAAAACAAAAATTTGTTGTTAAACAGTGATAACTTTGCCTTGTTTGGACAGAAAATTACTCAACATCATAGTATAGCACAGAAAAAAATCAAAAGAAATGGAGAAAGATGCAAATGCAACACTTACCACTGGTTGTTCATCAATACTACATTGCCGCACAATTGTCCAGGGACATATAATATCAAGAGTATCTGGCGACTTACTGCCATCTGTTTCTTCTTGACCCTCTGCAACAAATCATAAAGACAATACTCCTTGATCATAAAATATATAAAGTTATTAATAGATTAATATCCAAAAGATACATGTGCACTGATATGGAATATCTTAAATTAAAAATAACTAGAAAATTGAAGGAATTTGGTAACAAAAATGGAATTGTTTTTTTTTTACCTATTTCAAGAGCAGTCTTGATGCTATCAATGACTTTAGTCATCTGTCTGCTGAGCATCTGAAATACCAAAGAAATACAGCTGATGTACCATGAATAATTATAATACAGACATGTCACTAGCACCAGCACCATCCTTGTCATTAGGAGCACCATCACCATCGCCATCGCCATCACCATCATTGTCATTAGAAGCATCAACACTATCACCCTTCCTACCTATCAGTGAATAGCACGACTGCCTTCACTGTCATTTTTAGTGACATTATGAAATAGGTACATTTCTATAGGTACTACCATGGCTTTCCGTCCTTACACTGTACCTTATCTACTCTTGGAACATGTACAGACTGACTCATTATCTGTGCAACACTAGGTTTGATGAATGACACACCACCAATCACACCCAGGAACTGCTTGAGCTCATCACAGTCCCGAAGGACTGGCTTTGATACAAGACTCTAGAATAAACACCATGAAATAAACTGCAAGTCAGTACCATACATTTCCCACCCATATAATAATCACTCTTAGGGAAAAAATTAATTTAACACACAACTCATTACATACCACTAGGTAGTACTGCAGTAGGCGTCGCCTCCCTTCAACAACATCTTTATCTAAGCGACCAAAGGGTAAGTTGTACTTTCTATTTGGTTTTAAAATGTCTGGCAAAGAAGAAGAAAAATATGAATATTCAATTATAGAGATTTTCTGTTATTCTGAGTTTCCTCATCAATAACATTTTGCTCCCCCCACAACATCCCATGATTCACTGCATTTAAGACTTGTGATATGATTAAGCCTTGCAAAATTATGCAAAATCAGGTAGTTCTATCATCACCACCATGATCATTTCAAAACCAATCTGGTACACCACCACCACCACCACCGCCACCGCCACCGCCACCGCCACCGCCACCGCCACCGCCACCCACCACCCATCAACATCATCAATACTACCAATACTATATAATGTAAAGTTATAGTCGTCATTATACCTTTCATATGTATTGCCATGGGTCCATTACACAATCTACTGTGAAGCTCCATAAATTCTCTATACCGTCTTTTGATAGCTCTCTTGTGAGGCACACTTTTCTTCTTGTGCAAGGTCTTTTCTTTTTCTTCAATCGGTTCTAGCTGATTTTCGTCCTCCATGACAGCTTTGTACACACTAGGCCAGATTCTGATATCATACTGGAAACAAGAACAACACACTACTAAAGTAATTGCTTGGAGAGTTTAGAGTGACAGATGTTTTCTCAAAGTTTGAACATCTAAGCTCTCAATATGTTACTAATGGCAACCACCATGAATGACCATGAGAATGATCACTTTCTGATTGGCTGAAATAAAACAGGTGTTATTGAGTATTTTCATTGGAACAACCGCCAAAACTCTCTGGTCAGTCTGACATTTCAAAAATTTTTATCTTAAAAGAGATGTTTTTAATAACAGAGTTAAAATGTCATGTTATCTTAAAATTAGTGTAAATTATTGGCTAATTCTCAAAGATAAAAGCATAACCTCTGGCTGCTTGTCCTTAGAAAATATGCTATTGATTGACCACTAATCACTTATCTAAGCCATTGACTACATAATAATTATTATATTCAAGAAAGACAAAACAGGTGTGACTTTAATTGAAAGCTAGACAAATCAATATGAATGTTAGACACAAAATGAGGCAATAAAGTTGAATTTTGATCATAAAACCTTGACTTACACTGTAGATCTTTAATCTAGTGACTGAATTATCAATTTTTCTCTAGCACCAAGTACTTGAGTTCTATGCTTTTAAAATTTCATAATCTTTACTTTTGGTTGAATGTTATAATTCATAACTAACCACTAGCATAATCTTGAATAAGACCTGGAGGATTTAAACCTTGATTTCTGATTAGATCAACAGACATGTTTCGAAACAAATCTAAAATATTGTTCTGAGACCACACCCATTACTAAAAATCCTCAAAAAAATATGCCAAACTAAATAATAATTTATAAAATCATACCACAGTTATGTTTGTAAATGAAAGATAAATTCAGGAAGGTTTTTATTTCAACAAAAAGCAATATATTTTGTCTGTAGTCATTCTTACACTGCTTGAACTCCATTTTTTTTCCAATCTTTTCTTAAAAAAAAACATCATGTCCAAGAATAAATATTTAGAAATGATTTTCAAAGCCTTTTTATTGCTTTCTAACTACAAAGCATTATATAAAGACATAAAAACATAAGCTTATATTAATTGTTAATCTTGAAAAATGTAAAACATACA
Organism: Stichodactyla mertensii; assembly: GCA_011800005.2. Classification (NCBI taxonomy): domain Eukaryota; kingdom Metazoa; phylum Cnidaria; class Anthozoa; order Actiniaria; family Stichodactylidae; genus Stichodactyla; species Stichodactyla mertensii. The sequence goes on along the minus strand of JAAAQI020063229.1, from coordinate 6,923 downwards.
GTCTTAGCATCTGCACAGCAATTCCAATTTCCATTGTTTTGGGATGTTTTTGTAAAATATTTATTAACTGATTTAATTAATGTTGTTGTTTGTCTTGTAGTATATTAGTGAAACTTCAAAATGTGGATAACTTGCAGCATATGTTTAGATTATTCAAATTTGATAATCTCAATTTATTTCTAAGGCTTTTTGACTCATTTCTATGGATCTCTAAAAATGAATAATTTATCACAACATATTGTAGTTGATTTTAGTATTGCCATATGTCGATAATTATTTTTAAATTTGAAGAATACAAACTTGCTATCTGTTTTATACAGTATTTGTGATTATTAAAAAGGAATTAAATTGCTGACCAATTTTTAGCTACTAAATTGATGATTGAATGGAAGGATGAAAGATCAGAGTGAATGGATGAATTGATGAATGGATGGATGGATGGACGGATGGACGGACAGACGAATGAATGAATGATTGAATGGATGAATGGATGGATGGATGAATGAATGAATGATTGAATGGATGGATGAATGACTGATTGAATGGATGAATGGACTGATGAATGATTGAATGAATGAATGAAATGCATCAATGAATTTTCGGAATAATTATTCAATAAGATACCAGCAAAATTGGTGAATGGATGAATAGGAATACATTTTTTCACTTTTTCTGTTCATTCTAGAATAAACCTACCTAGTCCTTCCCACTAATCCAGATTTACTTACTTCAATTCTGTAGAGTGTGAATTTATTCCTTCCAGGTTCCCAATCAGATTCCAGCGCTGTCTCAGAACTTGGAATACTAATCAATTGACTCGGATGAATTTTCACAGTGCCTTTGTTCTCGCTGTCAGTAGCTTCCCCAGAAGAGCTTGACGTCACTCCATATACTATCTCCTCTTTAACAGAAGCCACAGGAGTCCCATAATAAGTCTCTGTATCACTCTCTGATGACACGTCCACTACAGCTTGACTACGGGAAAGTTTTCTTCCTGAACTAGGTAAGTCACTCTTGGTCTTTGTGACTGGTCGATACAATGGCAAATCAGAGTCAAATGACGCATTGTCTATACTTGAAGGTACATTGACTTCCAAAGAGTCTGCCCCAGATGATGTGCTGGTAGATTTTGAGCTCCCACTGCTAAAGCCGAACTTCTTCACAGGTGACTTGATACTAGAAATAAACTTTTTTCCTGCTAATATGACAGAATCACCAAATGAAGGATCCGATTCAAGTCTTCCAGATTTTGGTGATGCCAACTCAAGTGGCAACCGAGGATCAGACGAATCACTGTCTTTAGAACCGTTTGACCGATATCTGTTGTCATGGAAACCATCAAAACTGTTTTTCCCTAAATTAGAATCTTGTGTGCTCCCTACAGTTCCAGTGTTCCCTTCAAAACTTTCTTTAATCAATTCCCTCCTTTTTGTAATGCCGAGCTTCCTTTGTCTTGTGCCTTTATCTGCATTTTCTTCCCAATTACTGTCATCTTCAAAATTGTCTGTTTCAGCTTCTCTTTGTAACACACTCCTTCTCGGCGCCTTCATGATCGGTAAAGGTGCTATATCTTCTAATATCTCACTACTGTCACTATCGCTACCCTCGTCCATTTCTTCTGCTTCCTCAATGTCCAATTCATTGTCACTAAATGATTTAAAAGAACCATCACTACTACAGAAACTTAAGTTGTAGTAAGGCGACCCATAGACTGGAGTTGGATGGATTGTAGAAGACCGTAATGGTCTGTCAATTGGATCAAGTGGCAGATCATTTTCAAGCACAGATGATATATTATTAGGAAAGCTGACAGACCTTTGGAAGCCTTTATTTTGACTATTAAAAATCTCATTTTTCTCATCAATACTATTTGAGACTGTGTGTAACTCTCCTGGCAATGAAGTAGTTCTACTCCTCTTTCTAGTGAATGTTTTTTGGAGATCTCCATCGAGGTCACTACTTACTTCAAACTGTATACAACAAGTTCCAAGCTTTTTTACTTCTGATCCAAACTCTACAAATCTTTTACTTCTATTTTTGAGTCTTTCTCTTTCAATAGCTTGTTGCTTCATGGCCTCAAAGCTCTGAGTTTGAAATGTTTTATCTTCATATGACGGAAAAAATCCCCACGAGGAGGATAAACCAGCTGTTTTTGAATCTTTCTCATCTTGATCTTTTCCCACACGCTCCAAAGGAATTGAATTCTGATTTAAAGAATCTGATATTTCTGTATTTTCACTAGGAATTAAATCTGAAGAATTGGTTGACAATAAATAATTGTTCTCCGCCAGTAAGCCTTGATTATCCTTTTTTGTAATCGCATTATCATCAATCGATAAATCTTTATTTTTTTGTACTTCCGCGAAACTCTCCTCGAGTCCCACCTGCTTTTGGATGAACGAAACTTGATCTTCCAGAAATATTGCTCCTTCAGGCAAGACTTTTCCATTCGATATAGCTGTCGATTCGATCAAATTTTCGCCCGATCCTACGCTCTTTTCATTAGCTTGATCACTAGTTATTCGATCGTTTTGTTTTGGTTTTGACAGGACATCTGACAGCTGGGATTTCCGAGGCGAAAGAAGATCAATGATTGCTTCATTGACCCAGTCTGAATCACTCAAAAGATCCACAAGCTCCACGACTTGAACAGCCAAAATCTCCCTCAAAATAAACCTCCCCATATCGCAGCTAAAAATATTCGGAGGCAACAAAGAAGCTAAGAGAGAGTCGACTACAGTTCTTAAATAATTAAGCTCGGAACTGGGATTTTTCAAAGCGATATGTTTTGTAGGGATTTGCGATTCATATGTTTGATGCAGAAGTTGCGAAGACGTTATGCTCAACTTGAGGTTCGGGTCTTTCTCTTTAAGGACTAGAACAGCTTTGTTAAAGCGCTCTAGATGCGCATGAAAGACCAAAATGACTTGTTCTGTTAGGTAATGAGAGTCTAAGTTAGTCATTCGTTGGTAAATCTCCAAGGATAATTTCTTTAGTGCTGCTTTACTTTCGTCGACGAAGACATCACCATCTGCAACTTCACGGTACCAAGACGCGACAAAATCCTTGCTAACATTCTCTATCAGTACATTTACCCTCTTAGATATAGGCTCAGGTATCTTGTGAAGGTTTTCTGGTCCGTCTGGGGCATTTTCTGAAGGAGAGAAAGGTTTGTTTTCGAGGAAGCGCGGAGCTCCATAACCAACCCACTCAAACACTTTGAAGACAATCTCAAAGTCCAGCTCAAATTTGTTGGAAATAAATATATAAATCAACCACCAACTGACTAGAGCGAAGACTAAGTAATAGGCCACACATTTCCACGAAAAGCCCGCTAATATGAAGGCTAGAAAGGCAAGAACAGCTGCTAATAATTGCATTTTTTTGCATCATGGTTTTTGGTGTTGTCTTCCTTGCGCCATGTCCATTTGTTGTTCAATGACACAGCGTGACCAGGCCTAGTCGCGCCTTGCTCGGCATGCTGTCGGAAATACGAACATGTGCCGAGTGGTAACATCACAATTAACGAAGAGAGAAAACGCAAAAAATGAAAGGAACGAAGGAACGAAGGAACGAAGGAACGAAGGAACAAAGGATAGAAAGAAAGAAAAGAAAGAAAAGAAAGAAAAGAAAGAAAGAAAGAAAGAAAGAAAGAAAAGAAAAGAAAAGAAAGAAAGAAAGAATGAATGAATGAATGAATGAAAATGAATCATATTTATTATACACGGTAGTTCCATAAGTTAAATAAAACTGAGTTTCTTTACATGAAAGCCGTGTGAAAAAACTTCATAATATATACATCACAACGTCTAGATACAAATGTAGAAAAATGAGTAAAAAATACAAATATGAAAACTCATTAAATTACTTGACATTTTGCTTGCCCAACCATAAACTTTTTAGATTAATGAGGTAACGAATTCCACTGTTTGCACCTGTATAAGAAAATGACCCTTTATAAAACTCAGTCTTTGGGACGCGAGCAATCTCTACATTAAGTCCATGATCTCTAGGTCTTGAAAGAGACAGCGAGAGAGTAGTGGATGACGATTGTAATCAATGTAGAAGACAAAAGAGTTAATTTTAGAAAGGAATATAAAGCGGTGAGCATTCGTCATTTTTTATAAAACGAAGAAACGCCGTCAAATTAAGCCCATAGCAGCGTTGAAGGAGTTTTGAAAAACATCAAAGAACCTCGTCATTTTGAGTTGCTTACTAAACAGTGTTCCTAACTAATTTCTGTAATTTGATTGGTTACGGTTTATCTAAACTAGGGTCCTTATATTAGTCAAAAAGAGGCATTCATAGGCTACGTGAAGTCTCTGTCAAAGTGTAAAAAAAGGCATAAAGGCGGCCGTTCTATTTCGAAGGAAAAATCACTTTATTACAACCTAAAACCAATTAATATTTTTTTCGTGAGCTGAGCTGTGATGGCAGTTCTTCGTTAGGAACATTTGGTGACAAGAAATTCCTTTTATTTTTCTGCATATAAAAGTCGGCCAACTCTTGAGATTGTGTACAATCTTTTACTTCACCAAGGACTAATAATTTTAAAAGATATATGTTTTTCTGTGACGTTTTGCCACCATGCACCTGTCGTTTCTCATCGTTTTGGGGATTTTTCTTCACAACAATTTTCCCACAGAAATTAGAAAAGTTACTCGTGATGGACTTGTGTACGAAGCATATATATAAAGCAGATGCTCTTCGTCGAATCACCACTCACTTTATCAATACAACCATAGTCCAGAAACTTGGCTCGCGGCGTTCAGATGTTTGAAAAACCTTGAATGTGTGTCGTTTAACTTTGGCAATCCTTTGAATGGAAAACACGTGTGTGAGTTACTAAGAACAGACAAGTACAACTCCAGATCCGTCTAACGTTACCAGTACAGACTTCCACTACTTCTATCTTGTGGTAAATTAACTAGTGAAAACTTTTCAGACACCTTTCCAGGAAAGTGAATAGAGTTACAACTGAGGATGAAACAAAATAATCCATTCTTGTCGGCTACGAAGTAAATAAGAAAAACCTTAAAGGTAAAATGAATTATGTCTTTTGCCAAGTAGATAAAAATATCCGAAAGATTTAGTTTAACCTTTGGACTCGTAAATCCTCGATCTTGTAAAGACTTTAACTATATTCAGTTATAAAGTATTCGATTACTGCGATTCTCAATATTCTGCGAATTCGGTAGCAAACACAGGGGCGGATCTAGGGGATGTTCGTCCGAACCCCTTAAACCACAAGTTTTGTTGTTGCTAAAATATCAGCGGTTCGAAATCCCCCCTAGCCAAAATCTTGGATCCGCCCATGGATCATTGCCTGTGTTGCATTCGAACAAACTGTTTGTTCAACACAAGCTAATACGAACAGGCAACTTTCTACTTTTTTCAGGCTAACTACGAGTTCTTGCATATGTTCTGTTCCCATGAGCGGCTACACGGGCCGAAATATCATATTGCTTTGAAGCAATATAGGCTTGTTTTTGATCGATGGCAGCGAAAAACCAATTTCACAGCAAGCCCTTGAAATTTCTGAGTTCGCAGAATGTTTAGAATGGCAGTAAATGTCTACCGTTGTCAAAAAAACGTTGTGGTAGCATCGATTGATTATGGGAGTTCGCAATGCATCTATGGATTGTTTGGAAGGGCACGAAAAAAGGCGTCTGCATGACCAAATTAAAGAGTACTTAGTCGTGTCTAAAGAAAGCAATATTTTCAAGGAAGAAGACATTGCAGGAGCAAAACTTTATAGAAAATCAATAGAACAGTGTAGCGTGGTTCAGTTGAGGAGATGGCTACCGTGCAGAGGAGCAAAAACGTCAGCTAGGCCAAAAGGTTGTCTTGATTGCGAGATAGAAACAGACAGTCACAAATAAAAAAAGAGAAAAGAATAAGAACAAGAAAAATAAAGAAAAACACACACAAAAAGAAGAAAAAGAAGAAAAAGAATGGAAAAGAAAAAATGAAGAACTAAAAATGTGACCCTTTTCGGGATTCGAACCCGGGTCTGCCCCGGTAATTAATTCAAAAATACTGTGAACACACTAACCATACCTCCGAAACATTCCCTTGAAAGCTGAGGCGTAGTACGGATTTCCGAGCTTGACCGGCGATTAAGTGCCGTTCCGTCATCTTAGGGGTTAGAGAATCTTTGCCGAAGCATCAGGGGAGAGGCTGGCCGGCCCCAGACTATATACGACCAACCCCTTGCTCTAACCACGGTTCACATGGATTTGAAAGAGAAAAAGAACCTAGTCTATCTGGTGCATTGTTTTCGCTGATACTGTCAAGGTAATTCTTTGTGAGCGATGGACGAGTGGTCTAATGCGCTGTGTTTTCAAGACAGTGAGGCAAGCCCGCTTGGGCTGGGTTAGTACTCGGATGGGTGACCATTGATTGCTACTTGGTGAATTCAGAACTTTTCTTTTTTTTATCCTCGGTTTTATCTTTTTTCTTTTCTTTTCTTTTCTACCCCTTGTTTTTATTTTTTACGATGTTTTTCTTTATAGAAAAAGTGTATGGATCCATCATCATGCCAGAACAATGGAATGTGTTACCCTGACTACAGTAACCATGACTACCATTGCGTGTGCAAAGGCGCATTTTATGCAAGTAACTGCGAAAAGATTAGTAAGTCAAAAAAAATTGTCATTTTACTATAAAAAATCGCCATTTGTTAGTAAACAAAAGATAGTTAAAAGCCTTTAGCCTTTAGGCTTTTTTCAGCGACAACGTTAAATAAACTAGACGCTCTTAGAGCGTTAACTGGGCTACCTGTAACCTTGCCGTTGCATCGATCTATCAGACATGGAGATGCTAGATACGCTTGTCTGATTGGATAGTTTGGGTTTTCTATGGTGATAAAATCACGCTGATTGAGAAACCTTGCTTCGCTCACCTCCGCACCCCCACCCCCA
>JAAAQI020063118.1:0-17520 GCA_011800005.2 Stichodactyla mertensii | reverse complement strand
ATTTATATTATTGTGATCATCCTGAAGGACCCACCGTGGGTAAATAAAGTTATCTTATCTTATCTTATCTTATCTTACTTGTATGCCCATACTTCCTTTCTGTCTTGGAATGTCCTGTCGCCTATTACCTATCTCTTTTGGCTCCGACAACCTTTTTGGAAGATTAGGTGTCCCTCCCCCAAAGTGTGGGAGGACTGAAGTGGGATGCCTCGCCTCGCCTCCCCTCCCCTCCCCTCCCCCTTCCATAAAGAAAAGACTGAATTCTAGTGAATCATGCTCACTGATTGGTTAATTCGTAAGTCTACAAGGGATGATATGGACCTGGTTATGAACCTTTTTAAACAGCTTTATACACTTAATATTCTAAAAAAGGTTGTTGCGGCATTGATTAACAATAGGAGGGGATGTTGGTAAATTAAACTTGAACTCATTTATTCACATCAGAACACCACCAAATACACATATTCACCTGCAGAACTGAAGACAGCATGGAAAGCTATAGCTCAGTATCAAGAGAAACCACAAACAAATTAGAATTAAAAGTACTGACTACCCTTGCAGTTTTCCATTGTCAATTGTCAATTGATGCCACAACTATGTTTTTTGAAATAAGTGTATATGCTCATTTTCAATAGCAATTTTGAGTGAGATTAGTAAGACTCAATAGAGCATACCCTTAAAACTATTTATACTTAAAAAAAATGGTTTCAAGACACACCAAGAGTTGTGAAACACTCATTCCCCCACCTCCACACAACATTCTTTCTGCTTGTGGTATGCATGGATATGGGACAGTTTCTGGAACTAAATATTACATGCACTACAGAATCCACTGAACCCTGGTTTTGTCTGAAAAATTTGTATGACAGTCCTGCCCACAAATGCAAAGGAATGTGTTTCTAAATACTCCAGTATGGCTGTCTAGTAAGTATTTTAATTGTTGATGGGAAAAAGTGGCACTTCTCTTTGATCTTTTCATAAAAATTTCCAAAATTTATACCTCTCATAAAAGACTCATGTAAGAATAACTTCATCCACTTTTCTTTATCCTTTCTGCTATTATATTCGATTTTGAACTCATGTTTTCTGTTTCCCATCTTTACATCTAGTCTAAAAGGTACATTCCTTTGTAAATTTGTGGACAGAGTCCCAGATGTTTGTGGATGGCACCATTTAAATTTTTCCAACAAAACCACAGTTCAGTGGATTCCATAGTATAAAGGCCATGCACCCCACCTGTTGACAAATTCCTCGACATCAGCAGGACTTTCATTTGTACTATACAGCGTGAAGATATAGTCTTGTACAAACATACGTAGGTGTGGCAGCTTACCAAAGTCCTGACAAATCCATCAAAAGATTACAAATCAAAGCATCATTCAATACATTATACTATATAGTCAGCCTTAGTTGTGTTAGTAGGGGGGGAAGGGTGTTCACCGCAGAGGGAACAATGAGTTATTCAAAAAGGGGAGTTGAGGGGGCCAGTGCAATTATGGGGAGGGCCTAGCGGTGAAGGCAAAAAAGGAATCCAAATTAATTAATACATGCATGCAAAATAAACACATAAACACATGCTAAGATTTCCTTTGGAGTTTTGAAAGCTTTTTGACTTATTGGTGCTGTTAAATTACCTGATACTTAAGCAACAGAAAACTTTTTCCATGTTTGCATAGCCTGATATAAACATGAGAGGTGTTAGGAGAACTGTTGAGAATTCTCCCAACCCCTCAAGTGTTTATATCAGGCTATGCAAACACAAGAAAAAAGTTTTCTATTGCTTTTATAAAATAACTTAACCAAACTGTGTTTACGTACTCTCATGCAAACACGCCTCTCAGCCAATCAGAATGTGCATAGTACCTAGTATATTTTATGATATGGCAGTGTTTGAGCCAGGCCACACCATTGCGCCAATCCCGCAATAAAATGTATTCTGTCCCTCTAAAATTGCAGTGAATGGTCTACTTGACGCCCAAGAAAAAGCCTTAAGGGACAGTCTGAGCTAAAATGACCCTTTCCTGAAAATCCTGGCTCAAACACTGGTATGGTATGGAGGGAGCTGGTATATGTACTGGGGGCATCATAGTAATGAAGCATCATGACTATAGACTAAATAACTAGTCTGTATCAGCTGTGCATTCTGGGACTGTTGTCTCAGTTAAATAACACCAAACAAAAGAACCACAAACCATGACACATGTTGTTCAGTATTATTTAACTAAGATAACAGTCCCAGAATGCACTGCACCGGCAGACTAGTAATATAGTCTATTAAGGAGGAGGAGCAGGCTGGGAAAGGGGGACATACTAGTTATACAATGCTTTATAGTGGCATACCATGGAATATCCCACATGACATTTGTATTTTCTATGTGTACACACTCGCCTAAAGGCTCGTGTGTATACAAAGAAAATACAAGTGACAAGTGGGATATTCCATGGTGTGTCACGAGAAAGCATTGTATAACTATTTTATCCCACACCATAGAAAATACAAATGCATGATGGGAAGGAAGAGTGGAATACCAATGAATATACAACGGCTTTCCTGCATTCTGATTGGCTGTATTTTCTATGGTGTGGGACAAAGTAAAATATATCACACACTAGCTCATGGTTGTTCTTGAGTAAACTTTTAAGCCTATACTGTACACTCGTTATGAATATGATAAAATCATCAGTGGAGCCATTGTTATTATACAATCTACTGGTTGGGGGAGAGATTCTTTTTTTTTTCAACTTACAACATGAGCTCTATAGTCTGTATTAGAGCAGATTTCGAATGACTATGAAAATTGACATCACAAAAACAGTGGTGACCCAGTCAAGGCACAGCAAGACATCAAAATTCTAGATAACAGTACAGTCAGAGCAAAGCATGCTTTTCACAGTCATGTCATTCTCCAAAATGTTGCAATAAAATTTTCATAACGCCATAGAGAAAGCACAGCAATAATGCTTGTCTTTTTCCACAGATGATATCATCAATATTAAAGCATCTACCATATTCTGACACTCACCATATTATGTTTTAGAATTCTATGAACAGCAGGCAGAAACATGTCCAGAACATTAAAGCACTGTGATTGGCCCTTACAATGCTGAAAACAATCAATCAAAGGTTTATGGTGGGACTTTCTGCTTTAACATCTGTATGTCCAATATACCTCTTTACTTTAATTAGGCATAACATTTTCAAATTTAAGATAGGGTTGTTACTGTTGTTGTTGTTGTTGCAGCTGATATTGTTGTTGTTGCAGGTGTTGTTGTTGTTGTTGTTGCAGCTGATGTTGTTGTTGTTGTTGTGGGTGATGTTGTTGTTGTTGCGGGTGATGTTGTTGCAGGTGTTGTTGTTGTTGTTGCAGGTGTTGTTGTTGTTGTTGCAGGTGTTGTTGTTGTTGTTGCAGGTGGTGTTGTTGTTGTTGTTGCAGGTGGTGTTGTTGTTGTTGTTGCAGGTGGTGTTGTTGTTGTTGCAGGTGGTGTTGTTATTGTTGCAGGTGGTGTTGTTGTTGTTGCAGGTGGTGTTGTTGTTGTTGTTGCAGGTGGTGTTGTTGTTGTTGCAGGTGGTGTTGTTGTTGTTGTGGGTGATGTTGTTGTTGTTGTTGCAGGTGTTGTTGTTGTTGTTGTTGCAGGTGGTGTTGTTGTTGTTGTTGCAGGTGGTGTTGTTGTTGTTGTTGCAGGTGGTGGTGTTGTTGTTGTTGCAGGTGGTGGTGTTGTTGTTGTTGCAGGTGGTGGTGTTGTTGTTGTTGCAGGTGGTGTTGTTGTTGTTGCAGGTGTGGTTGTTGTTGTTGTTGTTGTTGTTGTGGGTGATATTGTTGTTGTTGTTGCAGCTGATGTTGTTGTTTCAGGTGTTGTTGTTGTTGTTGTTGTTGTTATGGGTGATATTGTTGTTGTTGTTGTTGCAGCTGATATTGTTGTTGTTTCAGGTGTTGTTGTGTTGTTGTGGGTGATGTTGTTGTTGTTGCAGCTGATACTGTTGTTGTTGCAGTTGTTGTTGTTGTTGTTGCAGGTGATATTGTCATTGTTGATGCAAGTGATGTTGTTGTTGTTGTAGGTGATATTGTTGATGTTGTTGTTGAAGGTGATAATTTACTGTAACAGGTTTATTTTGTTAATGTTCACCCAAGACAGCTATTTTTTACTATGATTTTAATAATTATGCAGACAACGAAGTTCAAATATCAACGTCCAAAACGGTGTTTTTGCTGCTGTCAATCAATGATAATCAGTCGGTGCCTTTTAAATTCTTGACTGATGGCAGCAAAAACACCGTTTTGCACGTTGATACTTGAACTTTGTTGTCCACGTAATTATGAAAATCACAGTACTGTACAGTAATGACAATTTTTACATTTGTCAGATTCTTACTTTGCTGAAGAATGAGCACACTTCTGGAGAAGGCTGTACATATTCCAGAACAGGTGCTAAGGTCTGCACGTTTTTGGTACATGCAAATTATAAGTCATTAGCTAGCAGGTAATAGTACATTTCCCAAGTATCCCTGTTCCTATCTTGTATTTCCTTGTATTCCTGTGCCAGCAGCCCCTGTCATGTCACACCACACCACACCACACCCTGTCCTAATGGACCCCAACGCTGTTACTGCTGTTTTTGCTTGCTGCACTAATTGTACCTGCCCCAGCTTTCCCAGTGATGTATATGTTATGGCATTCCCACATTCCTTTTCCTAACATTCTCTTTCTATGTTGTTCTAGTCTTTTCCCCAGCCATCTGTGTGTCTTCCCAAGCTAACCCTGTCCTTTCTTAGCTGTTTTAGACAGCTCTCTTCCTCCCTAGGTTATCCCTGCTGTCTCATTCCAAAATGTCAGCTGTTCTGGTCCAGCTTAGTCTCCTTTGCTGCTATGCTTTGTGTTGTCACACTACAGGGATGGATTGCACATGACAATAAACACTGGCTTTAAGGGAGACTGTCCCTAAGTGTCTTAGAAGTCCCTGTTCCAACTGTCCTTGCTTCCCCATCCCAGATATTCCTGTTCTGTGGTCTCAACTGTCCTGGTCCAACTGTTGTTGTCATTATCTCTTAGCCTCTCAGGCACAGTTATTTATCAAAAGTAAACACTATGATTTCAACAGAGTACAAACAGAAAAATGTTACTTACAACTATCAACTTCTCTTGGGCAGCCTCACAGAATGACTCACTGTACTAGCAACGCATAAATGTAATAACAATGAAAGTTATTAATCTTTATAATATCTACCTCCTATGCAACACATTATAAACATACAGAAGGTAGCAGGAAAACTGGTTAATGTAAATAATGTTGAACATCTTTAGACTAAGCCAAAGACACTTGATGCTTGCTGCAATAGACCTTTTTCAAATTTGCTGAATACCACTTTGTTTCTTAATTACAGACCCATTTCTACAGGGTTAGCCTCATTTCAGTGTCAAAATATGCACAAATAACAAAGATAGATAAAAAAATGCATGACTTTAACAATACAAACACTTGGAAATTCCACGGACCTTCACTGAAACAAGTGAATATTCTACACAAAAACGAGGCTAACCCCATATAACAGAGAACTCAAAACTGGAGTATTCCCAAGTTGGATATCTTGTTGCTAGGCAGATCATAATGGGCATGCTGGTTGCTAAGGGGCTGATAAGTGGTTGCTAAGTAATCAAGAAGGTCATGCATGGTTGCTAAGAGGCTTGAAAAAGGCATGAGAAGTAGTTGCTGAGCCAGCTTCCAGGCATTCTAAGAATTGTCCAGCCACTGACCAAATTTACTTGGGCATAATGTTGTCCCATTTCAGAATGCACGTCAATAACTTGGGAATACAATTTTTAAGACTCATCCATATTAATGTATCTTCTCATGCATTACCAAGTGACAGATGTTATTTCAAAAACAGAGAAAGGATTTTGGTACCAAAATCAACAACGACAGCATACTCTGATGTTTTGACTTACGTTTGCTAAAATATCTGATACAATTTGCACTGGAACTGTAAATATTACATCATCTTGTAGTGGAGTTGTTAGGGAAAATAACACCAAATCCTAGAAAATAACCATATCAATCGCAACAATTGAAGTGCAAAACCACGGCAGTTACATGGCACACAGTATAGATAATTTCTGGGAAATGCATACATTTATTAAATGTGGTTAATTTTAAGCAAAGTTAACTTGAAGTGGAGGGCTGGCCAGCGGTGTGAGACTTGCGCATGCGAGGTGGTGGCCTTTGGCCTCATGGTTGCTGTAGCTGAGCTGCTGTTAGCCATTGCTTAAGTATAGCAGTTTTGCCCCGCCCACCCTCCTCTGGTTGGACAAGGTAAGTAGTTTATTTCCACTGTGTAAGCAGTGTGACAGGTGCCGAGGTTGACCCGTGGCTAGGTTGCCATGGTTACCTCCTGCCAGCTAGTCGCCTTTGCCTTCTGCCTTGCTGCCAGGCACCTACCCTCCATCGTAACGACAAGTTAACCAAGCATAAGTGTAAGTTATGTACCAAGTTTTTTTCCACTGCCTTGTGGCCCAAGTGCATACCACATGGGCCATAAAAAAATGGGAAAGCAAGCCAGGTTAATGAGATGTTATAGACCTTATTCACTTGGGCGTAATGTTTTCCCAATTCAGACCTCTTGGGAATATGATTCTTTGTTTGAGATTCATCCATATTAATGTATCTTCTAAAAGTGTTACCATTAAACAAAGGAAAAAGTCCCAAAGGAATGACACATGACATGTATTGGGAAAACAAATACACCCAAGCGAATAAGGTCTATTACAGGACAAGGTGAACACAAAAATGTTGGAGTCCCTACCATAAGTTCATGAATTAGCTTGCCATCAATACAAATTATGAAACTGGAAACATACCTTCAGCTCTCGAGTCAACGACTCTGGATCATTGGTTTTTGATAATAACTTTTTATATCTCTGAAGATTAACCTTAGGAAAAAGAAAAAACTTACATGTATGGCTGCTTTTGATTGGCTATGCTACTACAGGTCTATTAGTGATATCTCACTAGTAGCAAAAAAAGAACAAATCAAAACAACTGTGTGTGCATATTTGTGTTTTGCCAAGGTTTTCACTAAATTTTCTTTTCTTTTTTTTAATTTTTGAACACTGCCCAACTAGCTTGTTTATGTTAAAAGTATTCAACCTCTTGTCCTCGTAGGCTAAGAATCAAATGGTTCATTTGACTCCACCCCAATTATGATATTGAATTGGTGCCCTTTGTAGTCCATTCAGACTACTCTGGGTCTAATTGTTAAATATGATTGTGTGTACAAATGTATCACCTGCACTGAAACCATCAACTGAAACAACTGATTAATATCACATGTGGATGTAATTTCATTACCTTCCATTTTAATGAATGAAGCCACTGATCTCTCATATAGGCATTTGGAGCCTAGAGTAAATTGAGACAAAGTAATAAAAATGATAGCAATTAGACTTTGAGACAGCATGAAATACACAGACATAAAATATAATGATTTTGGGTCATGAATGAGAATTGGGATGGAAGGGATAGATGGGAAATTTGGAGAATGAAATGACTGAGAAAGATGGACTAAATAGGATGCACAAGATGAAATAATGTGATGAGTGAATAGATACAACAGGGAAAAGTAGAAGAATGGGATACAGGAAAAAGATAAGAGTGGGATAGGAATGATAAGATGAATGGATGAATGGCCAGAATATAATCAATGGGATGACATTCTATGGATAGAGGAGATGGTAAATGCTCATTTGTATACTAACAACTTTATCACATTGAAATGACAAATTTATCAGAACCCAAATCGCATGTTTGCACTAAATTTTGCACATGGTCAAACTGGTTACAACTTGTACACAATCTGTGACCATAAAATTGCTATTAAACCTCATCGGCCATGATGAGGATGGGCATAGGTGCCTCAGTGCCATCCAGTAGGACACGTGTGTCCCCTGCGGTAAGGTGGTAACCATGGAGATCACCCACCGTCCACCACCTGGCACCCATCACACTGACCACTGTCAGTGGAAGTATACTTGCCTTGTATGTATATACTTACCTGGGAGTGGTGAGGGGGGGGGGGAAATCGGCTCAAGTTGCACAACAAAATTGCTAGTGTAAATGAGCATTAAAAGATTGATGGATGTAATGCATAAGATTATTTTAATGGGATGTTAGGATATGGAAAATGGGATAGATGACAAGAAAGGGAAAGACAGAATGGATGGGATGCAGGTTGGTTATTGGCTTTACACAGACTTGAAATAAGGATCTTTAGACATGAATAGATAATGAGATAATTCAGAAAGACTTAATATATAGGAGACACAATTGAAATAATGTGATGAACTGATACAACTGGAAGTATCAGAGAGATGGCATGGGAAAAAAAGATAAGAGGAGGATAGGAATAAAAGGATGGATGGATGAATGGGCAGAATAAAATAAATGGGAGGCTTGGGTATGGAAAATGGGATGGATGACAAACAGAATGGATGGGATGCAGGTTATTAACTTTATGTACAAGTAAATAAATGTTAATCAGTTAAAAAACTACTGGCAAAAATCAATTACAAAATTACCCAAAAAGATTCCTAAAACAAAAAACAAGAATTCAACATGACATGTACATTGTACATACCCTAAGAAGTATAGAGCCATCAGGGATCGTAATTCTAATACAAAAATGTTGTCCTGTGTCCCATCTGTTCACTGTGTACACATCTTGGATTTCATGGTATGGTACAGGCATAAACATAAACCCACCATACTAAAAAACAAAATAGAGAAGTTGAAGCAATCAATTTCTGGCCAAAGTACATGCTTTACTAAAATAGATAGTTCACTAGTTTGCTTCATATTTTTTATTTAGCTGTGGTTAAATAAGGTATCAAATCAAATTTTTGTAATCCAGGGCTTGAAATAAAAAAAGGTAAATTGCCAGACACGTTTATTTTGGCAGGACAAATAAATTTGGTACGAGCAAAATTCCCCAGCATTTTAATTTCCATTTGGAAGTTCAAAATTGTTTTTGCCGGCCAACAGTGAAATTAGACTTTCATTTTTGCCACTGGCTGGCTGCTATTTTGGGCCCTGTAATCTAACTGTAAATTAGAAATTTGAACACCCAATCTACTCAAACTGATTCAGTGGATTTTTCAATCTTTCACAAATTTTTGTTTCAATTTCAGACATATATACAGCTACTTCAAAAAAAGGTTGTCAGTCGGTGACCTGAAATCTGAAATCTGAGCCAGACAATTGACCAATGCAGATCATTACTCAGTGGTGGTGTTGTATTTAGCTATTTACAAAATTACAAAATTTATTTACAAAATTTCCAAATTTACTAATTTTGGGGTGTTCTTTTTAAATATGATATTTTTAAGAACAGGGAGGCAATATTTAAAATGTCACGCAATACCTGCCAAGAGTCCATTGTGAACTACTAAAAGATAAAACTTAAGTTAAAAACAAAACTTAATCGAAAATTTGAATTTAAAAATTCCCAGCTCTCGGTCTCAGATTTCAGATCTTGGACCAACAAGCTTTTTTGAAACAGGTGTATACAGCTTGAATAGAATTACTAGAGGCTATTTGAATACTTTAATAATGGTAATCATAAATACTGCTGTGGTTAAATTATTTTTCTGAGAGATGAATACCAAATGTTTTTTTCTTTCTTTTTTTTAAATACCAAATTATACACAAAGCCTCAGGTTATAAAACTCAGTGGCAGCACGTATAAAATATCAAAGAAAGTTTTGTCAGGTGTTATTCATTGAATTCATTATTTTTTGTTTGTTCTTTCTTGCAACTGTTCAGTTACATTATCACCATTTTAATTGCTAGGAAGAATGACCTGCTTACTGTATACAAAATTTAATTATACACTGTATATTACTGTCCCCCACATGCTGTTAATTAATGCAGATATATATGATAATAAACTATGATCATCAAACAGAAAAGGTGTTCATATGTAGAGGATATTACATGGACGTGCAGAGATAAAAATCTTGTACAAATTGCATTGAAGCTATTTTCACATGCGAAAATAACATGATATTTCCACTTGCAAGGACATTGATTTTTTGAAGAGGAAAAATATAGATATTTCATCAATGATTATATACTAAAAATAAATAAACTGCATAGATAATAAATGTATCACCATTATACGTAACACTACAAGAAAAATGTGTTAGAATCAAACATACACGTACATATACCAGAACTTAGTCGTAGTCACATTTTAAAATGACATAATTCCAGACAATTTCAGCTTCTAAATTAGCATTTTAGGCACACAATGTACAGTGTACAGCATTAGCAGAATCAATCTTAATTTCAAAGTCATTATCAATATAAATGGAAAACACAATGAAAACCATAAATGATAGGCAATTTTCACTGCTGATAAAAAGCAATTATTGGATGAGGTTGAGCATGATACCATAAATTAACAAGACTGAGATCTGTGTTATCTGCTGAAGCTGTACACTTGGCAGATAACAGACTCAAGGTCTTGATAATAGGACAAAATGACTTTTGACACTGGGGCATATAATTGTTTATTTGCACCCGTGTAGTATCATTTGTGGACACTTAACAATGGCACAAATAAACAATATTCCCAACAAAAGTCATTTTATTATCATTATTACCAATAAACAAGGCCAAACTATAAGTGGTTAAAATCTATTGGATGATGAACCAAAAACCAATCAGCAGTAGGGTCGATAATGCCATTGTCAGCCCGCTCGACTCATTTGTGGCCTGCTGAGTGCATTTCCAAGAGGGCAGTTTTCTGTTTGGCCACATATATTGGTAATAATTTATGATGTCAAAGGAAAACCACAATTAATAATTGTTTTATTATATATTTTACTCACTATCTTGATTCTGAATGGCCAAAAGCCTAAAGCTAGTTCATGATATCTGCAGAACAATCTACAGATACAGGTACACCATCAGCAGATAATACAGATCTCAGTCTTGATAATTTCAATGTACAATATCATGCTCAATCTCATCCAATAATTGCTTATGTATACCTTCTGAAAATTTAGAAAATTCACATCTTTTATGAATCTATTTTTAAGCCCACATCTAACACTTGGAAGGCACACAAGGCAAATAATCTATTAAAAGGCAAGTAAAACCACAAGAGATATGTTCAAGTGGTTTTACTGATCAATTCTGATACTATCCAACAGTTGATGACAGATTTTGTATTGTGTGGCATTAGAACACTTTAACCTTAAGTTGATGTCAGACACCTAGCATTTTTTTCAGCTGCTTTTACTGAACATAGTTGAGAGCCAATCAAAAAGCAAAATTCTTAACGTTATGGAAAAAAATGAAATCAATCATTAGTATCCTTATGGGAAAAACATAAATTAAGATGAATGATGACCATTTTTACAGACAATTACAATCATATATTTGTATTTATTGATGATTATGTGCATGCAAATTGATGACACATTATTTTTTTTAAAAAAATATATAGCAATATTTCATGTAATGCAAGCCTTTGTCATTCATGTGCCAACTAATGATTGATTGGCTGGTGATGGTTAGCATGTCAACATCACAGTGGTTTTCCAAGATGCATGAGCACTTTCATCAAATATTGTGAGCTGACTTGAAAATGTGGCTTTGACAAAAGTACATGGGAATGGCAAAATTATAGTGTCCTAATATACAAATGTAAACAGCTATCTTTTGAAAATCATTTTTCATGTTTCTGATAATATAATTCATTTTTATTGGGCTAAAGTAAATTACAGATGATATTTCATGTTCAAAGCATTATCCTTAATTGGTCAAGTGACTTTGTGGGACTTTCTCTTCAAACAGCACCTTCTGTAGATTAGATCTTGATTACTTTCTAGAAGAACACCCAGATAATGTCATGTTATTTTCATATCAAGATCTTCAAACCCTTATAACTCAAGAAGGGTCATCCATTACCAGCAAAATTGAACAGTCCTAACACAAACTTTATGAAGAATGGATTTCCAAAATATGGTTGTACATGTAGCTAGGCATTAGGGGCTTTTTTAATGCCAAAATATTTAAAAGAATCATTTCAGTTTTGGGATGCAAATTTGATTTGAAAATAAAATACTATATGTCTTAGAACCTTTTTTTAAGAGCCCTGTGGGAATACCCCGAACATTTCCATGTTCCCTGTGTAGTTGTTTACTCCTACAGCCCACAATAGACTCAGTTTCAAATCCGTTCCCACTATTTGATGAATTCACTTGTGCATCTCAGAAAACTTCTGTTGATGATAGCTAGGAGCCAATCATTATTATATTATAATCAGTTATTATTTTCTTACAACTACAGGTATAGTTTATGTACTGTTATAGTCTGTTGTTTTTCACTGATAAAAACAATATTCATATAACTAGATTAAATTTAATGGAAGAGAAATTAATATTACACGTTTTGCAATTAATCTTTATCTCGTCTGCTATCATCTCGTTTATGCAAATCCTTGGGGCAATTCCTTAATTAAACATAAATATTCATTAATTCCCATGTTAAGCAAAATTTAACCCGAAATCGAAAATATAATTCTGCCTTGTTTCCACAACACAGGGATAAACATCACTTCAAAAGCTAACGAAATTTATATTAAGGAGATAAGATTAGTGATCTATTCTTCCTCGGGTTTTTATTCTTGCTTTTTTAAACTCTAAAATAGTGTAAAATACGAGCGTATTCTTTCTGGTAAATGTACAGTACGACTTAAGCTTATAATCAGGCGATGAACCATGCATGGGCTTCCAGAAAAAAAAAACACATGAATAATCTAAAAGGGTAATTTTAAGAAATCTTATTCTCTTAGAATAATGAAAATACAGGTTGTTTAAAATTTTCTTTGATAAAAGATGGTAAAAATTACGAAAAATTAAGATTACACACACGATTTCGTTCTTGATCTTTGTCTCTGACTCGATTCAAAATGGTAAACAAACCACAACTTCGTATTTAAATGCGATGGATTTACAAGAAAATCCCAAAAACATTCTAAAAGAACGGCCTCGACACATCAATAAGTCTTCCTCGGGGATATTTCTGTTTAAAGTAGCTCTTTAGGTATAATAATCTTTACGATAATTTATAGTGATCGTCTAGCTTTGACGAAAATTACCACTTGAAGGAAAAAGCTCACAGTATGATTTATATACTACGTTGGTTCAAACACAAAACCTTTAAATACCTCCAGTTTGAAAAACCAAACACCTTCAGCTAAGGACAGCAAAGGAGAAAGTGAAAAACAACCCACTTTTCAAGTTCCTTTTCAGCTATCTTTAATGTCAACTAAGCTTGAACCTAAACGACAAGACAAGAAGGCACGCTTACCGTCTGAGAAAACATTTGAAATTCTCCCATAGAAATATGGTGAGCTTCCCATCTTCTCAAGAACTTCGAGCTGAGTACTTTACTGATTAAAGTTCGGCTATGGTTCAGTCGACAAACTTGTATATCGCCTTCGTGGAGCAGTTTAAATTTTGGTCCGCCACCACTGCTGCAGCGGTTTGGACGTGGAGGCCATTGAGAAGCCGTGTTAACTCCTAAAGTCAGAGCCATTATTCTAAAAACCTTGTGCAACTTCCGCAGTTTCGAAGTGATAGACTAGTTCTCTTGCTTTCAGGTGTATTGTTGGAATAATATTTTTGCTAAACTAGGAAGAAACAACCCTCTCAAAATCACCTCTCGCGTGAACACACGGAAATAAATATCATGGAGTTTGAAAGCGCTCGAGCACTTCTGACGTTAATACTTTGATTGACAGCTTGTTCGGAATGGCGGCAAAATGAGAAAATATTTTTTGGGGGGCATTTAAATTTAAGCGTACTTTCACCATCCTTTAATCTTACGATTCGTTTAAGTCTAGTTTTAGCGACTCTTCGATTAAAAAAAAGCATGAAATTAAAAAATATACAAAGTAAATAAAAAATATATAGATTTTTGTAACGTGAGACGCGTGCAGCTAACATCAAAAGACAGGTTGGCTCTTTGCTATTATTGCCTTGGTTATTAATTCAACATCTGTGTATGTATTTTATGATCTTTATTCATGTTTTTGATTTTGGCATTAGGGCTTTGCTCAAACTCCTTGTCAGATTGGCGGAGCGTCGGAAGGTGACTAACTCGATACCAACTCGAACTTACATTATAATTATTTTGCAAACCAATCTTATTTACTTGTAAGAAGAAAGAAAAAGCTAAAGTGAAAGCGAAGCTTTCGTTCCCGTTTCTATTTTATGAGAGCTTTGGACGTCTTAGGATTTATATTAACCCGAATACAATGGAAAACTGTTCGTTGTCAAATTGAACTGAACTCGGAAACTGATGAACTGAATTCATCTTGGGGAAAATCATTAACTTTCCTAACTCTCCATTATCAACTTTTATTTTATAGAATAAGAAAATTAGACAAGTACACGGCACCTTACGTCGTTCGCCCGGTTCCCAAATGAAGAAGTGAATTAATGATTTTTAAGCGCAGCTAGACCCCGAGTCAACTTTCTTTGAACTAAACAACAGCCCCCAACTTTTGAATAAAAGCAATCACTAGTAAAAAGGAGGTAAAGTAAATAAGTAAACAAATGAACTTACAAACAAATGTGAGATAAAACTATAAAGATCTTTAATAAAACAGTAAAAATGGAAACTTTCTGTCAGTGTTCTGCGCGTCTTTATAATTAAATGCAACTGCTGAATATCGAACAGGCGAATGTTTCTCGAAAAAAGCAAACTGATAGCCGTCTTCAAATGCTTGCCGTATAATTATAAATTTTAAACGAACAATGGCGCAGCTGCATCATCAGCCAATCTTCACTTTATTGTATTTTATTTTAGTTCGTAATATCAATACAGCCAACATATTACATTTTCAAAAGGAAAGCCTGACTTATGGAAAGTGTGTTTTTCGAACTGGGGTGAAAATACCGGAAATATGCCGCCAAATGAATCCAAATTGGTTTGATTGCTCTCTATTTTTATTCAGCAGTTCTAGCGATCTTCCGTGCATAATTTTTGTTTGGCTCCAAAATCACCAGGGGTCGAACGCGTTTTTTAGGCGGTCTTTGTAGGTAGAAAAGACCCGTGCAAGCAAAAGGTAGGGCCGGCCGGGTTTGTCTATCAAGGTTCTGGTTTGAGACCAATTTTCTTGGCCGAAACTCTCCCAAAAAAAGGAATACAAGTTCGTCAGAAAAGCTTCTTTAATGATGGTTTTTGTACATGCTTAGGAAAATTGGCCTTAGAAATAGTTTTATCGGTCGAAGACATCAAAGAGGAACAATTTTGTAAACAGCTATTCAAAAAATGTAGCTTAAAAAGCACGAAATCGAGTTCAAATGTAGTCAAAATAAAGAGTCCTTGGTACCACGATCTTTTCAACCATAGAGCAGATTTCGTATGACTGTGAAAAAGTCGCGGCACGGTCAGTGCCGTAAGCGTGCCTTGCCGCGACCTTGATGTTTTCTAGAACTCCAAAGTTCCTTGCCGCGCCTTGACCGTGTCCGCGCCGCGTGTTCGTGCCGCGACTTTTTCACAGTCATACGAAATCTGCTCTAAAACAAGCAATGATTAAGTAAACAAATGAGAAAAAATCAAGAAAAAATGTGCGTAAGCAATGGTACTAAGAGCTTCCCGCTTCCTCTTCACACCACGAAAGACAATACACGAAAAGTCTTCAATTTCAACGTTTGCCAAAAAACTAATTCAAAATGCGTGAAGAAAAATCCAATGTTATTCACTAGACAATTCAAACCCCCGACCCCCCGGGATAGGGCGGACAATTAACGCGCGGTGAGACCGGGGATTTATCGCGCATTTAATAGCGTGAATGCACGGGGATACGGGGAATTTAATGCGTACTTCAACAGTTTTCAAAATTTTAAAAGCAACAACTTCAACAATTTTAACAGCAAATCTTTCTCCGGGCACCGGCGAGAAGTGCAAATTCAACACTACGTGAATGTTAGACTCCCCGCCCTGTCCCGGGGGTCGGAGGGTGGGGTTTTCAATTAACTAGTGCATTAGCTCGCCTTTGGAATCATACTAGGACATTTTAGAAGATCCTATCTCTCATTAAACAGGTAGCTATATATACTTCCAGGTAATGCATCATTATTGTTAACATAAGCATCGAAGACAAAACATACTTATCACTCTTCTGAGAAGAGCCAAAACCTCTGGCCTCCTATAAAGATATGGCCCGAAGAATGCTCATATATTCACGAGCAGTCACGATCATACAACAGATGATGATTAAAACTAATTAGCGGGGGAAGGGCTGCAAATACGGGGAAGATATTATTTTTTATTTACCTCAAAAGGGGCAAAAATTCATCATAGCAAAAATGAAGTGCACCCCTTCCCCCCCCCCCCCTCCCCCCGCTTTAGCGACATGATGATTAGCGACGAAGCTGATATCAAACTCGAAAACGTTATATTAGTACGGAAAAAAGTACAGCTATTTTTGAAAAATGTTATCGTCACTAAACGAGAGAGGCGATAGGAGATATATAGGTCATTACAAATCCATCTCATGATCAAATCGATGCAAATACGATACTTAAATTCACTCAAAATGGTTTGTTTTGGCTGCCAGCAGCACTGAATGCCTCATATTAACCTAATGACAGAAAATGAGGTTTTTACAGATCAGTTAATTTTCTTAAACGTTTCGAGAGATCCATTTTGAACCGCATTCTTGAAACACCCTTCGTACAAGCCTTTTGTAGCGCGTTCTAAAGCAGTTCAATTCGGAGAACAAAACAATAGACCCTTCTTCAATTAAAATGGCGGCCGCAAATTCAAACGAGTTAAAATTAAAAACGCACAAGCACTAGGAAGAGCACCTTTACTTTAATAACCCTACAAAGATTCATTATGTCAGGTGTTATATCGGTCGAGAAAACCTAGTTGAAAATTGCCAAATTTACAGACGTTTGTATGACTAGGGTATACGCCATATTGAATCTTTGCAGGGTTACTAAAATAGAGGCGCTCTTTCAAGTGGTATAAGCTTCTCGCTCAGTTTATTAATTTTAACTCATTTGAATTTGCGGCCGCCATTTCGGAGAAGAGTCTATAGAATTTGACTCTCCTGAGGATCGCAGACTGAAAGTATTGCACTGTTTTGTCCTCCAAATCGGACTGTTTTGGGGAAATAATTGCTGCAAGGAGTGTATTTCACTTAACTACAACCTTCTTTGAAATCATAAAACACAGCTCAGGATTCAGTAATTGTAATCAAAATTTATCAATCATTTTTTACACCCATAATCCCATTCACACCCCAAGATGCTCTGTGTAGCTTGGGGCAACACCAGGAAAAAAATCGTAGAAAAATAGACGTTTCCCGAATTCGCTTGATTGATCACGAAACAATGGTTTCAATTCGAGGCTGAACGTGATGTTATCATACATTAGAGCAGATTTCGTATGACTGTGAAAAAGTCGCGGCACGAACACGGCGCGGACACGGTCAAGGCGCGGCAA
>JAAAQI020063007.1:3178-17525 GCA_011800005.2 Stichodactyla mertensii | reverse complement strand
CAACACACCAATAAAGTATACAAGGGCAACACACCAATAAAGTATACAAGGGCAACACACCAATAAAGTATACAAGGGCAACACACCAATAAAGTATACAAGGATAACACACCAATAAAGTATACAAGGGCAACACACCAATAAAGTATACAAGGGCAACACACCAATAAAGTATACAAGGATAACACACCAATAAAGTATACAAGGGCAACACACCAATAAAGTATACAAGGACAACATGCCAACACCCCTCTAAGTGTAAGAGGAATACCGAAAATTGGAGGCTGCGGGGTCACTTAAAAGTAAATCTTTTAATTTTGATTTCTATGTTTAGTTGGTATGTTGACTAGAGATGAACAAGATCGCAATACTTTAAGCTCCAGGCTAGCTAAAGAGATCAATAACCATAATCTATCAAATCAAATCAAAGTTTTTTTATACTGATGTTGATGTATTCATAAGGGAGAACCGCAAGTAAGAGTGTGATAAAAGCTCTGATTTTAAGTGTTCACAAATACTTCACAACTCAATCTAAGGAAATTGAATTTTTAAATACACAAACAAATTCTAGTTTTGGTTGCAAAACTATTTTCAATCCACTGAGAAACTCGGAGCAAAAGGCCAATTCTCTCAATAGATTCAACAAGGCTACACCCATCTCTGCAAAGAAAAGTGAGTGCATTTGATTTAACCGAGTGATCGATAAAAACTCTTTCAAAAGCTATTATGCCTCCATTTTTAACCAATCAAAAATAGTATAAAAAGTATTAATCACGCGTCGCCAAGGCCCGAAAAGGGCAAAATATGAGATTTGCTCTCCATCTAAAGCTGACCTTTTGTCTTTACATTTTGTATGGTTTTCTATTTTTGGATGCCATCTATTAACACTTTTTTAGAAATTGTAAGGTTCATACCTGCTATATATTTTCGCTGCCGAAGATTCCAATCTAACCTTACGATAAAAACAGGAGCTAAGCTATTAAAGTCTTTATCTAATCTGGTCTGGCCTAAACTGTTGAAAAGTTAAACAGTAATCTAATTACAAACTCGAATTTTGAGTGCTCCTGGGTCTAAGATGACGAAAACCATAGCAATCGGTAAGAGACACCCGAGTCGAAATGGGATCACACTTACATGGAGTGATTCTTAAAGTATTATACGCTCTTATCGCTTATTATCGGGAGAAAGATTCTTGTCTGGCCGACTGGAGGATGGACACTTACCCTTTTGTTTCTGTACGTGATCCACTTATATAAAGGGGAAAAAAAAAACGAAAATGACTTTTTTTGACCTATCATACCTTATCATGGCAGAGAATATTTATTGCGGAACATCCAATGCCTGCATGTGGAATATGAACCGAGGATTCACTGAAATGTGAGCAGTATTTCAATTGGATTTAAAGTTATCGATAGTTTCAAGAAATTCGCTAATTCTAATGATCAATTAACAGAGTATGAGTAAAAACTTGCTGTTGCTGAGCATTGAAATTTTTTGGAAGACTATTCAGTCGCATCAGGATTTTAAAGCTTGTTTTACCAAACTTTTTTCAAAAATACCAGGCAAATCCCAAGATTTCACGTCATACTTTATATCGAAATATGAATCAGTGACGAAACAGAATACCGTCGACTTGAGCAGTCTTTTCAGACATTTCTAGATTGGCTTCTGAGATAAATCTTATCGACAGTATGGACCACAACAGAGTCTGAAAGTATTGTCAACGTGTTGTTGACCAATCGACTTCCATGGAGCTGGTTAAAGATGAATGAAAATAAAATGAAGCATTGTTGAGGTAGGGAAAAGTCGACGATATCTAGTGGATTACAAGGAACAAGAGAGAGAGAGAGAGAGAGAGAGAGAGTATGGACTAGATTAAAAACGAGACATGTTCTCGTTTTTAATCTAGTCCATACTATATTTAATGCTCTGCACTTCTGTGCATCGAGCACTGTCATGTCAGGATAGACAACACACACACACACACATATATATATTTAGCATTTTGCAAAAATTATGGCCGCTTTTAATATATAAACATATATATCAAATAAATATTAGAATATATGGTTTAGCTTTGCTAATATTTTCAACCAATAGTATTGATGGTAGACTACTAGAAAAAAATATCAGCAACGGCATTCTATTATTTCTAATATTTATTTGATATATATGTATATATATTGAAAGCGGCCCGGTAATTTTTACAAAAGGCTATATATATATATATATGACATACGAGGCGTGGCCTTGTGCCTTAAAAGGCATTATGTGGGAGGTCTGTCTCAATTCGATTTAATACCATATAGTGTCTGAAATGGCTCGATAGCTTACCACACCGGTGAAAGATTAGGCTTTCACTAGGCGGGTCCGTCTCTTCACACTTCATTTCTTTCGCCACGAATTTGAGAGATGAAGAAGAAACATTATGAAACCCTACGAGCGATTAACCTAGGCTTTCTACAGTTATCCTCACTAGCTACAGGGTTTGACTATGGTGCATGGCCTTGTCTCTCAATAATTATAGTTATCCAGTTTTTGATCTATTGGGATTGCAAAGGACTTGATCATTTTCATTTGTCCGTCGTCCTTAGTTATTTTAACATGTGGCCGGAGTTTTCCTTTTTCTGCAAAAATACAACTCAGTAGACCTCTTTACTTTGGGCGAAATATTTTCTCATAGAAACAGGTCGCTGTAAACTTTAATGCCTTCCATTGATAACCAAAATACACTTTTTCTTCTTCTTGATTTCCTTTTTTTTTTTTTAAGAGTTCATGATCTTAGGCCCAGTTCAGACGTCGAACTTTTGCCGCGTCGAATCTAATTGCCTTTGATGTTGAGCGCAGTTTTTCTTTGAAACTAGGAGAATTATGTATACCAAACTTAACCCATGCTGTCACCTGGTGCTAAGTAATAGAGCTGATGTTCTTGGCATTTTAATCTTGGCAATTAGATTCGACGCGGCGAAAGTTCGACGTCTGAATCGGGTCTTAGAAAAAGGATGTTATAAACCAGTTTTAGCTAGATGATCTTTCTTCGATTTTTATCGTAGACATACGCGGGTGTACTGGATGTATCAGCACAGGATCCTGAAGAGATCTAGTTTCCCATTTCCTAGCCATTGTTTCTCCACAATCCTTGTCCCAGTGATGAATACAGCTCAGTCTCATATAATGACGATTATATTTTCCTGTTCCCAGCGACTTGGAATCAATTCCTATCAAAGATAAGTAAACAAAATTTGTTGAAATCCCATGTTGTCCTTGAACAACGCATCGAAGGGTTTCCGAGTTTCTGAAACATAGAGAGTGTACTTAGATGTTTCTACAACTCGCGGCAGAACCAATTTGAATAACAGCGTCCCAGAAAACCAAGAAAGCGAAAAAGCTTTTTGCCATTTTTTATTTACCACATGTATTATGCGGAATGGCTCAGTAATCACATTTTCAACGATAGAATTCAACCTCTGGATGTTAGCCAAATGATGAATTATAACTGAAATTATTATCATCTTGGAAAAAAAAAGACGCTAACCATCTACGCCTGAAACTTGCAAATTTGGACACGGACAGCTGACATCTACAAAGTTGGAAGCTCACCAACTAGGAAAAAGAGAAAAACAGGTTTTGACTGAAACGATGGATGTAAGCCACATCCTTAGTTTAGTAATCTTATGCATTCATATTTCATCATAACCGCTATGTTAGATGTATTTTTGTATTGCATTAATTGACAAGGCGGGCATGCCTTTTTGTCCTGTCTACTGAATGGAAATAAGAAAAGCGATCAACATCTTCGGTACGTTGTATCTTGAGTATTTCCAATGTCAATTTACTGTGAAATTTCTTTATACACCGCCCTTTGATGTCCTAGACGGTAAGGAATCTCACATATTCAACGTTTATGGTAACTAAAGCCATAAAGAGCATTCATAAGAACGCGCTTCTTCAGTTTGTGAATACTCCTTACCGTGCATCCGATAGCCGATATCGATAAGGCATCTCAAGTGTGGCAAAAGCGTTGCGCAAACAACAAATAATTGTGTGCGGTAATGTGCGGTGTTTATAAAAGTTGTACAAACGTTTCTGGAATCTGCCTAAAACCACATCAGGATTCCGACAGCCGCCTTTTGTGAAACCCAACGTCATCCGTGCCGACAGCCACACTCAAGGGGGAAATGCAAGACATGAACCTGGGAATGCAAATTTTTTTTAATTTATGAAAGCCTTTCCAGGTGCAGTTTCAAGAAGGCCACTTAAAAATGTTAATTGCAAATCATTCGTCAAAATTCCTGCCTTGTTCTACCTTTGGTCGTGAGCCCAACTTGACACATACACTTGGGTTCAGTTGGATTCCTTAACGTAAATGTTTTTTCCTGGGGATATATTAGAGATCCCACTGGGGCGTTTGAAGCTGGTGTGAATATCACTATGAATATCACCGGTAACATGCGCAACTGAATGTAAATGTTATCTTGGACTGAAGTAGCCTTTTTATTGTTTCTTTACTTATATATTTTTAGTTTTCCCCGACTATTTAGATCCTAGAAAGTCGAAAGATTTCTTCCTTTTTCTGCTCTTCACAGAATAGACACGATTAAAACACCACAAAGGAAGGTCTGTTTCAATCCCGCCTTTTGATCTTGGATTAATCCTTCTCCGGACTTCCCTTCTTCCCATTTGGTCATTTCTAGATTTTCCTGCCTAACAACTGTGCATCAACGTCTGTAAGGGGCCACAAGGCCATTAACCATTTGACAATTCGAAGCGTGTTCATATTTTCGTGGAAAGAGCCCAAAATTAAGCCTTATAGCATCCTTTGCAGACAGGAAAAACGCCTCGGCAAGTCAAGTCGTCTCTCGTTCGTCGTTTTTTACAATACATGTTCAGGAAATTAATCGCATATTTATCTCCTTACATTCCTTAAAGTTTAAGTACATGCTATTTGTCGTACTCGGCTGACAATCGTTTCGGAGGCAGACAGCAACGGCCTTGCGTGAGATCAACTTTTTTTCGAAACCTGAGTTCGCCAGTTATAATTAAAGTAGAAGATAAGCTTCAAGTAGTTTTGATGTGGAAGATAAAAGCAAAGGCTTAAATTAAAGTCGAGACTTGCGAAAAGAAAATAAAAAGAACGCACAATTAATTCCCAAGCATTTTTAATGATTAGGGTCATATTAAAATTCTTAAAAAGATAAAAGATAAATTAATACATCAAATAAATCGATAAATTAATATTTGAGTATTTTTAGGATTTGATTTTTTCGTATTCGCTGACCTGCAAATCTCCACTATGATTTTTTAATAAAATGATCCCTAGAATTTTAAGAAGCTAAAGCGTATTTGAAAATTGTACATACAAAAATCTTCTTTTTTCCTCTTTGGGACACGTAATACTGAATCGAACCGTCTAGGAAAGCGTTATCTAAGCTACTCTTAGTTGTACTTTGATCATACTTAATGAACTAGAAACACAAAGTTTTTAATTGGGCTATTAATTTCCAGAGGAATATTATTGTTTCATGCTCTCAAGGACGTTCCATTTCCGGGTCAAATATCAAGTTTCCACCCAAAAAGTTCAGCTATTTCAAGTCTTTTAATTGTTTTTTAAAAGATGGTTCTTCAATGTTGGCCTCCGGGTTTTTCAGGCACTCAAGAGTTAAATTAACTCATTAGTGTCACCTAGAAATTTTTTCTGATACTTTCAAAAATGCCCCTCGAATCAACCAATCTCCTTCGCAGCTTTTGCCAAGCTGCTTTGATCTGCTTGGGATGTTCCATTACCCCCTTGAACTCTGAATATATGTTCAGGGTTATTACGCAACAAATACCAGAAGTAATTTAATGAAAACGATTCCCAGAGACACGTGTTTTTTATTTGCTTTTCTATGTACAGTGCGTGATAGTTATTCTTGGGAGTCTTGACTGAAGGCTTCTGGCACAACTGCATGTCGTTCCACGCCAAGAATTCATTCCTTTGAATACTGTCCCGACAGTCACGTCTTAAAATAAAGTTTTTAATCATTACTTCGCTTATTTAATTAAATTTCTCGCTTTGAAGTCGCCAGAAACAAAAACGGCAACTCAGCATTCAAATAGCTTTCTTTGTTCGGGAAATAGGGAGTCTAAAAGAGGTCTTTGTAAGCGCGATATTAAAAACGGACTACCCGCCATGAACGAGCGCGATATATTGAACTATCAGTTGCCGCTTAATTGTTATCATAACACACAAACGACACCAAACCCAACACTTGATGCGTTTCCTGACCACTCACTGCCCGATCAGCTGGGTGGGCTCTAATTCCACTTAAAACAACCATGGCTCTCTGATTTCGGCTTCAACGCAGTAGTGAAAATCCCAGTAGCTGAACGATATTCGCACTTGCTTAACCTAATGGATTAATAAACGGTCTATCCCCATGTGGCCTTTAGAATGGTTAATATTAACGGCATGGCTGAGTGAAGTTATTGCATCGCTGTGGTCGCACTGTGAGGCTCCTGCTGTTTGAGCTGTGGTGTTTAATATAAACGAGATACCTAACTGTTTAAAGATCCAAGATCACTGCCACCACTTGAAAGATATTAAAAATCAAGTGGGATTTTACTTAATCTTGCTACGTTCCACAAAGACGTTTCTGATATCTCTCGTTCTGACTTATTGCGGGTTTTCCTTTTTAGAGGAAATGAGGGGAGTGGCTATTTAGTAATTTTGATAAATGCTGTAATAAACCAAGTGATTAGTTTGAATGTAAAGTATGGCCATTTGTTTCAAGAGCACTAAACTCACCCCTATGCGTGGCCGATTCCAGTTTACAATGGGTGATATTGTTTATAAAGCTTAAAGATACAGTGTTCGAAGACCCTGTTTGATTATTAACTGCAGTTAATTGTGCTCAAAATTAAAAAGAAAGTTTGTAAAATATTAAAGTTAACTACAACGCCTGCCTGCTTCTCGCATCTCCTCACCAATGGATCGACTAGGTTTCAAATAGACTAAAGCCTTAGTCATTTCGTTCAATACATTGCGTATTCAATCCTATTTTGAAGGCCCACGCCTTTCACTGAAAGGTCAGTCCTGTTCACGACTTGTTTCCTTATATTTTCTCATTGTAATTTAAGTGATTATAAACACGTGTAGACGGTCCTTTCCTCACGACAGGTTTTGCAGCGTACTTCACAGCACCAGTGAAATGTGCACTCACAATTAACATATTCCACTACGTCTTTGGCCTCGTACCCTCTACTGCAACAAAGCAAATCGCATCCTCCGGTCCCCATACTAGTGACGTTGCATTTTCTTCCTCTGGTCCCTAGAGAACCGGTCTCTCGTTCTCTTTTACAGAAAGTAGGAGACTTAGTCGTGTAGACAAGGTCCTCGGAAGTCGGTGGTTTGACAGTAGGTTCCTCTGCAATTAAGCGTTCGCCCTTGTTGTCTGCGTACACTTTGATTGCGCCATCAAAGTGAGTCTTGATTCGGTCACTAGTTGAGTAGAATGAACCTAATTCTTGCCAGCAAGTTTTCACGGTACAGAACTGGGAGAGTCCATGGCAGCGACATCTATAATGCATGTGATTCTTGACAGCCTAAAAAAGGTTTAAAAAGTAAACAGTCTTAGTAAAATGACCTAGAACTGCTGGCTGATTTCTGTTCCTAATGAGCTTGACCTCAAAAACGTGTCACTCGTCGATCTGTATGATACATTGCAAAAAAATATCATTTTCCCTTGCAGAGGGTATCTTCGTAGCTCTCTCCCTAAGCACCAAATTGATTGGAACTATTGGAAGCCAAAAAATGACAGGCAAAAACTTCAACTTGTTGGCAGTGTTTGCAAGATAAGGCAGACATCTTGTCTTTGTTTTCTCTTAGTTTCTGTGAACGTTTTAGGAAGCAGATTTGTCCGCCAACGCAAAACATCAGGAAATTTTTGTTTGTAGAGCTCGATAAATGTGAGCAATTACGATGGCTGCTTTTAATAGAGCTTTTCGATCATACGCCTTTTCTGCGGCAGACATTTTGGCCTCAAGACGTAAAAAGTACTCATAGATTGACATCTTCTGGGTAAAACGAAAAGTCGTGTAAGTTTTTAGGCTATTTTTTGAGCAGCGCTGGAATAACTACGGCGTCTACTAAAACTGTGTTTTCATTTAGCTAGAATTAACTACATGGCTGAATTCCATGTTAAAAATAAAAAAATGCAGCCCAAAATCCGGTGGACAAAAGAGTCAGAAATGATAGTATAAATGGTAGCTATTCATTTGAGTCGTCGACTTTTCATCACTAATGAAGCATGCTTTCTTCGATGGTTGTCTAACGTGAAAATAAAGCTAGGAAGGATAAGACGTAAAGAAGTAAATTTGTTGTTGCTCGACTGGACATTTGGAACAAATCTTAGAAATTCTAACAGTCTGCTTATCATTAAGTGTCTCTGGAAGAACGTTTCGTGAGGATTATTGTAGATCTGTCAGGCTGTCAAATGTCATTGAATTAACACTTACAAAGTACATTCCAAGTCTTAATTGTGTAAAGTGTTAAGCCTAATGTTTAATGGAGTGGATGTGAAATAATAAGCTTTTAAGTTGGCTATTATAAACTCCGTTGAATGTTTTAGGCAGAATGGATCTTGATGGATGCTTTTCTTTGTGTTGTCTTTTCTCGTGGCTGTTTCAGGTGGCCATGATACGAGTCACGCCTCGACTAATACGAATTAAAACTATCCTGTTTGTTTATTCTCCTCGTAAACAAGGGTATATGATACCACAATACCTATTCAAATACGATCAAACCGCTTGAATGAATTAACCTCAAGAGTACGCGACAGGAAAAGGTGCGTGGCGTGGGATCACTTAGTCTCCATAAGATCGTCTGAAGGCATACGAGAAAAAGTTCAAATCAGATGTTTATTTTGTTGATGAAAGATGGTAGCTTTTAGCACCGAATCTTCCTTCTCGGTTCGCAAGCCATCGCGGCTTAACGCCAGACATGGGCTTAGAAAGTACAAAAGAATACGTAAAGACTAGGGTATTTGTACAATTTAGGTGGCTTAACTTGGGCGCATTAAAGTGATCGAGCTTATCATCAGTTCCTGATGCACCTCCCAATGTAGAAATGGTATTATTTATGATCAAGGAGTAAGACCTACCAGAACAACAACAAAAGAAGCCTAAAACAATCACACAATATTTATTCGAGGTGCTTTCAAGTGGCAAAATAGACTTTCAAGTTTTGGAGTTATTCAGATGATGTTTTCTTTGGCACATTTGTTTAAGCGGTTAGCCGGGTTGGCCCTGATCTTAACGGAACGTTTAGAAGCAAACTATTTAACTCTAAGAGGGCATTTAAGATGACAATGTCTTGGCTGCACGATAAAGTGATAGGAGCTTAATTCAGAGATTATTCGTGTTTTGAAGGATCAATTTTAACCCTCGTACCCCCACAAATAAATAACTACATTTCATAGCAAATAGGATTTGTTAAACTGCGGCTCACCAATCTTCCGGCTTCGTTGTTGTGCCTCGTGACCAGTGCCTTAGCGTCTCTGTTATTCCCTTGATCCATGAACCGTTTAGCAATTTGGTATCCAAATTCAATAAAGTTCAGTTGACATCCTTTGCGCTCGTATTCTTCATTGTCTATGGAGCGCTTTTCTTGCAAGTCTTCCGATACCAAACTGTTAGAGTCACCGACGACTTGCTTTTTACGGCAGTAACAACCTTCGAGGTCACCATTCGAGCAGGCCTTGCTCACAGAGAACGTAATTCCCGCCGAGGCAATGGCAAATACAAAAGCAGTTTCACGATAATCTAGAAATACAAACAGAACAAATAAACTGATTAATGAACAGAAGTACTTAACGTAGAATAACAATAGGCGCTTACACTCATGACAGTAAAGTATCTTAGCGTTACTAA
The DNA here is from genome assembly GCA_011800005.2 of Stichodactyla mertensii. NCBI lineage: Eukaryota > Metazoa > Cnidaria > Anthozoa > Actiniaria > Stichodactylidae > Stichodactyla > Stichodactyla mertensii. The sequence goes on along the minus strand of JAAAQI020063007.1, from coordinate 7,616 downwards.
CCACTTTGGAGTATTTTTCTAATCGATCTCTTGACTGTTGAACAGTTCCATTTTCTGGAGGCAAACTTGATTTGGCATTCTTTGACGGCAATTGCAATACCTTTCATTACTGCTTTTACAAGCTCCGGCTTGGACGAACAAAAATTTGTACTTCCCTGCAGAACAGACTGGGTTCTCTTACAAATAACATTGAGATTGTCCTTCGGATTGATTCGAAATGACATCTGTAAGTTTCTGTATTAAAAACCAAATGAGAACAATCGGTTTACCTACATTAATCCGCCAAGTGGTTATCCCAATTGAAGATACTTATACATTTAGTAGTAAAAGCCTCGAGATTAGTGAACTACGGTACTACCTACCCCCATAGACCGGTGCATCCGGTAATCTGAAGACCAAGAACCAAGAAGCCCAGCAGTAGCGCATTCATCGCTCATCTACAAACGTTCGCGTCACTTTGTGCAGATATGATATTAAAGAGTCCAATTAAGTCTCCTTAACTGCTTCCTCTTTACTTATCCAAAACTATAGAATTGCTTGTAGATTGTCCTGGGTCACCCAACTCCTTAAAAGCCCTTGTGTAAATCAGTTTGGGAACCGCTGCGTTTGAGGCATCCTAAGGAGAAGACCTGGTGAAACGATTTGCAAGACGTGAATGGGCTTTTAGAAGACCAAAAAATTATCGGGCCTAGAGCAGACAAACTAGATATATATGATGAAAGAGCAACCAAGGCAAAAATGAGATTACAAAGATCTTTGATTTCCAATCAATAATTTTATGCCACAGTCACGAGAGATTGATCGATCTCTGAACACGCTAATATCCCACCTGGCTGTGTTTGCTGATGGCTTTGGATAATTCCAAAAGAGCTCCATCCGTCAACACAACGTGCTTAATTTGTACATTATTATTACTGTCAATGAAGTGCATACAGGTTTAGGATTCACGAGTATACGCATGCGCCATGTCAGCCAGTCCTGACAACCCGTCTGTCGGTGATCATTTTATCTCCTGTCAACCATAAAATCTGGCTTTTTTCAGCTACGAATCGAAAAACGGCGCTAAAAGTATCCGTTTAGAACATGTCATGAGACTGGGGAAGTATTCGTACTATTCCCAAACCTGAATTGCGATCAGTCTAGAAAGCTATCCTTGCTGGCTGTCATTTGGTGCGATGACAAGTGAAATCCATGATTGGTATTGTATTTTTTTGTCAGACTTGATAGCATTCCAATTCACTAAGCCGATATTTCATCAATAAGTTTCAAGTAGAAGCACAGGTCGGCCATGAGTGTCAAGAACTTCTTGCTCTTCAACAAAGGCGATTATCTTGCTGGTGCGTAAAGCAAACAATACTGTGCTGGTGAAAAATGAACTTTTCGCACTTTTCATATGCATTTCTTTTTATAAAGGAAAAAAATTAAAGGTTCAAGGGGTTACTTGTGTTCTCTTTTAATTTAAATCCATCACTACAGGCCTTTCCCTGGCATTGGCTCAATTTCTGATCTACTGACTTGTCCGCCCACTTTTTATTCATTTAATTAGTGTTCCTTATTGTGAAAAGTTCAAATTTCCCCTCCCAACGAATACGGTTAAAGTGAAGGTGCATGATCTGAGACGAAAATATTGGTACATTTGCCTACTGTTCGCATAACTTAATTCCTTTAATTACCCAGCCAGTTTTCCGCTATCCATGGTTGCCTTGCCCAAACTACTTTTACTTCTGCACTGCCCCTAGTGGCAGCAATACAGAAACTGGAGGCAAGCTAAATGCAGTTTTTCAAGAGCAATCTCATTATGAAATCTGAAATATTAACCATACAATAGCACGCTTCTTCCCGTCGATATTTCCGGGTTTGGATGTACCGGGTTCGGATCGCACCGGCCTCAAACCGAATGACATTAAAAGCAGTTCAAAGTATTTAGATTAAGCTACTTCTTTGATAAGATAGCTTTTTCCTTTCTTTCTATCATTCTGCTCTTTTAGAGTCAGTGATTTAGTCAAGGCCATTAGCCCTATATGATTAAATTTATGCTTTTAGGTCCAGAAATATATTTACAGTCAACGTCATTAACGTTGTCCACCAAAAAAAGACATCTAGACTACAAGAAATGTCACGTGTTTATTTGTTTAAAGGGATAAAAATTCAAATTTAAACTATAGTATTGTTAACAGTTAACAGGGAATAATAAATACAAACTCTACGTACACAATCATTTCCTTTAACAAGCATTTAGAGCGAGTTTATAGGTATCACATGATATTTCTTGTAGTCTAAATGTATTTTTTCGGTGGACATCGTTAATGACATTGACTGCATACTCAATATCCAACTAATTTATCTTCGTTTGACCAGAAACTTAATTCGCTGTCATATCTTGCATCAAGTCGAACTAACAAACCTATATAGCCTTACATGGTCAGATTCCTGCCATGATTAACCGTTCATATTTTTTTTCAATATTACTTGAAGAGCATTTCCAAAACGTTCTGTATTTGTATTTGCATTTTGTATTTTGTATTTCGTCAACCTTACATCGTAGTTAAATTAACCATGCTTACAGTATACAGCTATAAGGTTTACAGGGCGAGAGAATGATCGGTGACTGGCGATTACCGTGACCAAAAGGAACTGTAGAGCAATAAGAATTCCTTCATTTCTTTGGTCGTGCAATCGCCATTCACCCTGTCAACCTTTTTGAAATCACTGTATAAACTTATTTCAAAAAAGTTGTCACAGCATCGATTGACAATTGACAACAGGAGATCGCAAAAGACGTCAGTACTTTTAATTGTAATCAATTTATTCATGGTTTCATTTTAATACGGCAGTACAACTTTCCATGCTTCTTCAGTTCTGCAGGGAATATGTGTGTGCGCGTGTGTAATGGTCTCGTGAATGAACTAATTCGAGTTTAATTTACCAACATCCCTTGCGGTCTCCTATTGTCAGTTGTCAATCGATGCCGCGACATGGATAGAGTTTATTCGGTTACTGTATTTACAGACAGTGTAGCTCTGAAACTGTTCTACAATGCAAACTAGTGGTAGGGATTTCTGACTTACAGGGTGGATCTTCGGTAACATTCCAGATTTTACCCAACTTTGCTATCCAAATAATAAATTTGGGACCACACCTTCAGACGTGATGCTGAAGCGCAGGATGGCAGGGCGAAACCAGTTACGGACGTTCGTACGCACAAGGGCATGCAAGGTGTGACTGCTCAGCCCTTTGTGTGCATCGGGTACATTCGAGCGCGGTCAGTGCTAAGAGTGTCGTACAGCGAATCTATATATTCAGTGGAGTATTATACGTCTAGCACATATTTTTTTCAGGGTTCGAATTTTCCACCGTTGTTGAGTTCACGCCTAACAACATGCCTGCCTTGCTACATTATTTCACTCCAGAAAACCTGGTCCATTTTGGTTTTGTCCTGGTATACGCCGTGTGCTAATTTGTGCAAGCATATTGTATTGTATTTGACGCTAGAAAGCATTTCTGGGACGATTAGGCGTGGAAGGAGGTTGGACGTCTTGCGGAGAGGCCAAATAAAGCCTATTAAGTTGTCCAATTTGGTTGATTAACTTCACTCTTTTTATTCTACCGTCTACCTGCTGCAGGAAATGCATGGGTGAAGATTTATGAAAAAGCGCAAGTTCCTATTACTCAATACCAAGGTCTTTAGGTTATCCAAAAGCCCGTGCATGACCTTTCGAAGGTAAATAGTATAATAAAGATGGATAGTTGTCTTTCTTGGGCTATTTTATTCAATTTTGCGGTCATTTCGCCTTTCCGAAATTCAACGAAGGACTGGAAACGAACTCGTGCCGCACAGAATTGTGGAGCTGAATTTGGGCACAAGATCAGAAAGTGCCGCCATCTTGCATTGGATTCTGGGATTGCTTTTGGGAACGAGACAGTTCGTGCCCAGTCTTTCTTTGAATTTCGGAAAGACGAATTATAGAGGTTTTGCACGACCACGTGACGGCAGCCATGTTGCATGGCAGAAAAATAGTGTGTCTTTCCCCTAAGGGATTGGATTCTTTCTCATGTAAAATGATTTTATTGTTTCTGCCGTGTAACATGGCTGCCGTGCAAAACCTCTATAGTTGGATGATCAACGAGAACTCGCCTCGTCCCTCCTCCCCCCGTATGGTGAATATCAATGTATTGATAGAAAGATTTCTCCCTTTTAACGATGACGTGTTAAGATATTGTCTATTTAAACCGTAAAGAAGGCAGGAGGGGAATGCAAGAGGAATGAGAGATCTAGGGCGACACAGGACAAGACTCATAGGTAACCGTCTCGCGGGAGATCCGGTAATAATGTGCGAAGCCGTTATTTAAGCTTACGCATGAGAACTATGATAATAAAAACATGGATGGAAGGTATGTCATATGTATGAACTGATCGAGAAGAAAATGATCACCGTTT
>JAAAQI020062896.1:0-17527 GCA_011800005.2 Stichodactyla mertensii | reverse complement strand
TTATTTGTTATTATTTATTTATTTATTTGGGGAAAAAAATACTAATGTACATTTTTGTATAAGGTATCCGAATAAAAATATTGTCATTGTCATTGTCATTATAGGGATGTATCGTTGGGATCCGAAAACCCTGGCTCTATCTAAGACAAAAATATCTTGAAATAACATACAGGCTGGTGGTCTTCAAGACACCGGCACAGTTGGAAGTTACGCTTTGTTTGGCGGAAAATTAAAGAAAAAAAAAAAAAACCGGTTTAGACAAAAATTCAAAATTGAATACTACGAGTCATACCCTATCCGGCCAGCGGAACATTCCCGTATAGGTTACCATAAAAACATTAATAATAATCATTAATTTCGGAGATTAGACTCAGCACTTTTATCGTTTTATTAAATTGATTTTCTGTGAAAGCTAACAAATGGATAACCGGCGCACTGTAATTGGCTGTAACGACTGAGTTCTTTGAGTAAGACAAACTGACAAGGCGTAGTAAATACTTCATATTGTCAACCATTCGCTGGATATGTTAGCATCTATAGTATACTCTCACACCCTTGATAAAATAGCATAACTCCTCGCTGGCTAGTTGATAACATGAAATTACAGCGGCTATATAACGAGTGATTGACAGATATCACAAGTTGATAAAACATTAGATTTGCAAGCCAACCGAGCTTAATCAAGAAAAATGCACTCTGATTGATATGACGGGGATGCCCAGTTATGTAATTAAATGACCATCTAGATGTTGCTCTCTTTTAAAGTAGATTTCAGCAGTCATTCGAATAAATAATACAAAAATACAACCGTCATCTCCTCAATCCAAAAATATGTATGAGGTCTAATAAGCGAAAATGATTAAAACACGCCTATGGAATACTGTACATATTGGACTTTCTAAGAGTAATCCCTTAGCGAAAGACATGGAATCAAAAGGGACTGAGTTGAAAGCATCATGAAAAGAACAAAAAGAGGAATCAGAAGCTGCGCCGAATCCGTTTTATCTAGCTTTAGGATTCATTCACTTCTTGCTTGTGCAAACACATTCGAAAAAAGCTTTTATCGTGTTTGTTTTGCGTTGAGCTTGAATCTGCTATTCCTTGTGAGCACTCCAAAAAATTCGAAGGTTTTTCAGGTTACATAATTCATAATCTACTTTACTTAACAGAGCAGCATTAACGATAAGACTCCTCGGAGTCAGTGTTTAGTAGAGCAAAGCCATCAAAATTTACCAACAAATAACTCTTTCTTTTAGGGAGGGAAAAGCTGTTAATTACCCGCCTAGCTAGTTCCATAATTCAGATAAATTCATATTTGTGCCAAATGACAACACAATTGACAACCGTCACTTTGAAGAGAAGTATTTTAATTTCATCATTTTTTAATTACTTTTCACTTTTCCCATAGTTACAGACGCTGGTCCATCCCTTCATGAATATATAGGCATACTTACTACATGCATGTGGTTATTAACCGTACATACAAATTTACAGGTTGTTCTTTTTTTATCGAGAAATACTTAATCAATGCGAGGAAATTAATCCAATGATTCATTAATGAAGTAAAATTGATTACTTCATTTTCCCTTAAAGTAGTTAATCTCCTCTTTTTGTCGATAATACAAACATTTCCAGCTTTTTTCAATTTCCTTAAAGTTTAAATTAAGTTATATGGAATGAATAACCGAAAGCGCTTTATTTACTATTCGAAAATGACAATAATTACAGATTTTCGCATTGTACAATGACATTTTGGTGTAAATACTCAAAAGTATTAACAACACAAGTCGAAAAGGAAAAAGTATTCAGTTATTGAAAATTAAAACTTTACTCAAAGTAAGACGGAGATCTAGAGGGCTGAAATAGTCTTAATTAGAATACATGAAATTTAATAAAATGCAACTACGAGCCACAAAGGACAGAAAATAAGTGCAAAGTCCTGAGCTGATGTTCTTAGATCTACTTTAAGTGACATCTATGTTTTTAAAGCCAAGGATGAGTCCGTTTGATTTAGACTGAAGTACATGCGCTTAGTTCGGCTAAACCCCGTCCGATATCTGCTTCTGCCCCGCTGTCAGTTTGATGAGTACCCCAAGTTCTAGATCTTGTTCTTGAGCTTAATCTTTTTTGGTATTCAGCTTTCCACTTGCCACATGGGATGAGCTTTTGGATTCCTTGTCGATAGTTAGCGCTCAGCACGAAATATATCAAAGGGTTTGTGGCAGTGTTAGAGTAGGTCATAAACAGGGAAAAGAAACGAAAAGGGATCATGTTACATGGTAATTGCCATCCCCATGTGGTCATGAGTAGAATAAGATAGATGATCATTGGGATCCAGCTTATGATGAAGACGGCGACAACTGCTATTGACAGCTGAAGGACGTTGGATTTGGCTTTTTCGTAGTGTCGAAATTGTCGCCTGTCGCTGGAGACATGTCCGGGGATTTTACGACGTTTTACTATCAAAAAAATGATCGAATACAGAATTGTAATTATTCCAGTGGGAATAAGAAAGAGAACTACTACTAGAATACTCATGTATTTTGTGTGTGCAGTTCTTGGCAAAGGAGTCCAGTCAATAGTACATACCAGAACGTCTTTCTCTCTCACTCTCAGGTTGGAAAAGTGAAGGTATGGTGCATGAAGGACCATAGCTACCAACCAAGTCATTATTATTATTACGACTCGAAGTTTACCGCGAGATGTTGACCGTGCTTTTGTCGGGGTGACAACGGCAAGAAAGCGATCAACAGCAATGAGAACTATACACTCAATGGACACCGCCGTACAAACATCTTGGACAAAATACAACAGTTTGCACAGAATCAGGCCAAACGTGTCACCGAACAGAAATCGTCTCATTTCGGCGTAGACAATATCGGTGACGACTCTCGGGAAAGAACAGAACTGAACAATGATATCAGATACAGCCATATTGGCAATGAAATAGTTGAACGACGTTTTCATCCTTGGAGTGGAATAAATGATTTTAACTAAGAATGAATTCCCGAATAATGCCATAAGTGTCATGACAGCATAAAGACTTAAAAAAGCTGCTTTGAAGGCAGTGGAATTTTCCGGACCCCATTCGGGACACTTGCCATCTTTAGCTGTCGAACTGTTTGACTCGGAATGGTTGAAACTCATTATGAAGCTTGTGTGCTTCTGGAGTTTATCGACGGCAAGTATTTGGTTTGACGATAGAGCTTTGTGTTTTGTTTTGCGATATCCACGTACTACTTCTAGGCTAGCCAGTAAGAACACTAATACAGCCGAGTTTTCTTTTGGCGTTGGACTTGAAATGAGAGGCTGTGTAGTGCCAACACGTTGCTTCTCCAAACAAAGACTGATGAGTTTTAGTTGACAATATTACCAGGATTAAAAATATTGATTTGAATTATATACTAAAGAATCGAGCATATGAAATAGCCGGTCTAACTTGTTCCACTGTGAAGAGCTCCACTATCTTTTATATCACTGGCGCACTTCATTTGGTCGCAAATTTCACACGATCTTTGTTTACTTATCGATCTTTCGAATAGGTACACCTGTTCGTGGATGATATCGGTGATCCGGGATGGTGGGAGGGGGAGGGTGCTTCACTGATTGTGCTAAAACCTAGATTTCAACCATGAAGGTTTTAATCTTCCTCGATACAAATCAATTGTATCATGAAAAATCCGTTTCTCAGTGACAAAATTTTATGGACACGCATAATAGGAGCGGCGTTCTATCAAGATTAATTCCCCGCGGAATATTCTAGAAATGTCTTAATCCTGATTTTCGTTTTCGGATTAGCGTGAGAATTACGTCATGAACAAAAGGGTATAAAATTAACGGGGTGTATTTTCAAGGTGGTTGTCTTCAGCAAGCGTGTATAACATGAACATTGATCACGAGTTGGAATACAACACAGAGAAAAGTCAGATGGTATTTTTATTGTTCTTAATTTTCTGTTGGACAGTTTCTTTTAGTTCCTTGACATAACCTTTCGACATTCGTTCATTTATTCCTGTGATCCAGTATGTTTTGGGTATCATGACAGCCAACGTCGCTTACTTATGAAAAATTGGGTGCAAATATATTTTTCTGTCTAACAAACCTCTTGGTTGTTTGTTCATCTGCTTATCGAAAAAGGCATTTCCATTACATGTGACGTCAGTCTTGCGGCTATGAAAATAAATTGCATGTAAGAAAACACAAGAAATTCGTATAGAATCCGCTCAAAACAACAGTTTAGCACTTGCTAGGATGGTAGGAACTTTCGTACTGAAAAACGAAGTCTATTAAAATATATAGAGAGAGAGAGAGAGAGCGGAAAATGCGAATATTTGAAATGGAATTAGACTACATATTAGATACGTCAACCGATCCTCCATCAGTTTAACACCGGCTCAATGCGATTCCTATAGTACGATTGTTTTTCTAATAAGTCGATTACAAATGCTTTCTTTAGTGTTTTTCCCTCCCAAAGTTGTCTTCTGAATTCAAAATCCATTTAAAAACACCGTGAATTAAAGAAGATTTTCCCGATAAAGTTTTGGTTTTGTTTAACTTTATCCACCTGTTGTAGTGTTGAGTAAAATCCTCTATTCATATTTTAATGTTCTCCCATCTATACATTACAGACTTCAAACCTCTCTCTAAATGTATCAATACTCATTCTTTATTTCTCCTCGAAATCTTTCCCAAGTTATAAACAGTTAGGAAATCTGCTACATCCGATAAAAGTTTTGATTTTATTTTACGTCATATACAAACATTATCGCACTCCAGATCAATAAAGGTTTGTCTAAGGATAATGGTTCTTAGCATATGTTTGTCATACATTGACACCAATATCTAGCCAATATTATTTGCATCGTGTTAAGATCGGGATACATGTACACGATGTGAAATATTACTGCACTCTAGCGTTTGGATGCCTGCTTATGCTAGTGAAATTGTTATCCATATTCGCATATGAAACTATTCTTACGTTGGCAACCCATTACGCTGGGAAACTAAGAATTCCATTGCCAAAATAAGTGCACTAACTAGTAATCACGATTTGATATAACAAAGAAAAGTGAATAGCATACACAGACTACGATAGCGAACACAATAGAAAACAACTGAGAACTTGAGAATCAACTGGGTGAAAGCAATTGAAGCGGAGATTCCAAAATTTATTCTCAAGAAATCTTTTTAAATTTCAATTTAAAATCACGGATTTTTAACCGGAATGTCTGTGGTATTATTATGCAAGTGCGACCTGCCTGCAAAACAGAATATATTCACACATAATTGTGTCAGACCGAAAGAAATCCCCAGTGTTAATATTGAGTAAAATCAATAGAACTTCATCAAATCCTTAGCCCTTGTTTATGCTTGAATACGAATAACATCGTGACGGGATATTTTTAATTTTCTGTATTACTCATTCTTCCTGTATTTACTAATACTTTTGTTTCTTCCATTTATTATTTTTTCCGCTCTCCAATTTTCGTAGCTTCTAACGCTCGGGACCTATAATTTATTGACGATATTTCTTTGCTTGCCAAATCTAAAACTTTGGTGTTTACGCTAACTTGCTCAATCATGAATCCATCTTGTCCGTTAACAAACGAAACTTGGTACATTATCACCAGATGTTTTGAATTATCATCTGCTTGTTTTTCGAAAAAGAAAACGAAAAACAAGCTCTACTTATTTGGAGAGAGAGAAGAACTAATGATATGAGATGTCTTCAATCAAAATTGACGTCTTGTCAATCTAGTATTGTATTTTTCAGAAATAATATGGCTTATTTTGAACTTGCATGCTAGTCAACAAAGAAAGTACGTGGAATTTTTTTAATTTTGATCGTTTTGTTTGCTGGGAAGGCATAGGATATTAAAAACACCAGGAAATAGGAGCATTTGATATACAGGTAGGTCACATGACAAGCTTATACCAATTATGACTGTGTACGTACAAACACAATTCTGTTACGAAAATTAATAATTTTACAAAGTCTATCCAGCTATCGATTTAAGATGACTTTCTAGTGAACTCCAAAGAGTTATGGCGGGCTAGGCTCCATCCACATCATCATGGAATGTACATTTAAACTTGATTCTGATATTATTTTCATTCTATTTCTCCTTGACATAAAAAATTATCAGTAGATTTCTCGCTTTCGCTGTAATCAAGAACAAAATAGTAGGTGGCTTCTGTTCTTGCAGTATTTTTTGCAACCTTGAGTTAGACTCATGTAATTGCATAGTTTTGAAAACAATTAACTTACCTTTCTTATCAACCCATAAACATAAAAGTTCAGTTTTTTTCCCCTTTTTTTCCCATTAGTTTTAATTACCAAGACTAGTGTTATATTCTTATTCTTCTGTGGGGCTTGAACAAATAACAACAATAGAAGTGTGTTACTATAGCAGCAGTATACAAATACAATCCAAAATAACTTAACGAAGTCACACTGTTCAGGTGTAGGAGAACAGAGACTAGATTGTTTGGTAATAATAAAAGGAGTATGAGTTTAGTTTTATCAGTTCTGGTTTTAATAATATGAACAAATATGAGAAAATTACTTAAAATAAATTGTCTATGTTACCATGGTAATAGTTTTTTTCACCGAGTTACAATGCAGCAGAATATCATTAAGGTTCAGACTGATCTAGAACTATATTGGCTAAGATGTTTCACTATCGAATCGAAAGTCTCTTGAATATCATGATATGATATTTTCGTCACTTTAACTGATGACTTAAACCTTTTATGTTAACATTCACCGCACTTTTGTTTATCAATTTTAATGTTTGGTGAATAGATGTCAGTTCAACAGCTCGAATCTATTGTGTTCAGATTTCTACAAGAGAGAAAACGTAAAATTTGATACTAAAGACTAAACAAATGCAAAGGATTTATATTATTAAAGACCCAAAATAAGAATCAACATTTTCCCGATACGGGGGCCATCTTGAATATATCAATTTAAGTGAAAAATGTATATTTTTATATATGTAGGCTAGTGTGTGCACGTTTCAAGATGTGTGCGTGTAGAGGGATTATTTGTGTCTAAGTTTATCCCAGAATTATCTGGTCATTTCGACGAAAACAATGAACTACCCAGTGAACAGTCCCATACGGTGTGTTGTAATAGAGGGATAGACCTTTGTCTTGTGGCTTGAACGCGTCAAAGCTCATTTCAACTCGTGGATGGAGTACACAAATTTATAACTACATAAATCCTGTATACTCCAGCCTCGACTTGAAACTACTGTTTCGTGGTCATTGAAGCGTCGAATTTGAACGTGTAATACACATCAACCAGCAGTAGCTCACAAAGTTATTTTCAATCATCAGTCGCCATTGTAATGAACAATGCAATATCATTATTGTGACATCAATGTCTTATTATGCATCATAATGCGCTAATAAAGAGCTGCGATATTATTATTATGTTATGTAATTATAATATTATAATCATCTTTATCACAACGTATATATTATCATCATCAACAGGCACTGAATTGAAGAAAATAATCTCAATAAAAATATATCTGCCAGTCATCTTTATCTTATCATGCTGTAGTGATACCATTTATATGTAATGTTATTAAAATGATAGTTATCGTAATCAATGTATAGGAGTCCCCAAAGTCCCTTTGCACTACACTATAAGGTTTTGCACGACCGGGTGACGGCAGCCATATTGCATGACAGATCAATAGAATCTCTTAAGTTCCCCCAAGGGATTGAATTCTTTCTCATTTAAAACGATTTTATTGTTTCTGTCATCCCTTTGCACTACACTATAGGAGTCCCAAAAACACTACGGGAATCCCGAAAAGTCTCTTTGCACTACACTATAAGATAGAGTTCCCACAAGTCCCTTTGCACTATACAATTAAGCGGATCTCCAACATAAATAATAATAATGATGATAATAATAACTCTCTAGTTAATACCGTTCATGTATTTAGCAAAGACATTGGTATGGAGTTTGGACTCAAGAAGTGTGGAGTCATCACTATGAAACGGGGAAAGTTATCAGAATCAAGAGGGATCATCATACCCGATTGTGGAACCATTAACACTGTTAACGACGATGGCTACAAATATCAACTGAAAGAACAATTCAAACGAAAGAGGACAGAAATGCTGAGAGAGTAAAAACTGGAAAAGCAAGGTTCTTCATGGCCAGTTACTACGACAAACTGAAGGGGTCAGAGACACTGAAGCTTCGTGGGAATGGATGAGGAAAGGAGACATCAAGAAGGAGACCAAGAGCAAGCATTAAGGACAAACGCGATCAAAGCTAACTACATCGAGAGATAGAATGTGACGGCCCTGTGCAGAATGTGTAAGGAGAAACAAGAGTCAGTTAACCACATCATATGTGAATGTAGTTAACTCGCACAAACTGACTACAAGACCAGACACGACAACGTTGCAAGAATAATACACTGGCAGCTTGTCAAGTTACATGGTGTGCCACATGCAGAAAAGTGGTATGACCATGCTCTAGAAGCCGTGTCAACGAAAGATGAAATAAAACTACTATGGGACTTTAGCATTCAAACAGACAAGGTGATAGAACATCGAAGACCGGATATCGCGGTGGTAGACTATAAAGAGCGACACTGCCACATCATCGACGTTGCTGTGCCTGGTGATGCTCGTGTAGAGGAAAACTAGGAGAAAGAAAAGGTGGAGAAGTACCAGCATCAAGAGGGAAATTACTCGCATGTGGGGAATGAGAAAAGTGACTGTAACGCCCATTGTTGTTGGTGCGCTGGGAATAGTGACTAAGAACTTGAAGAAGTATATTAAACGTATTGGGCTAGATGTAAAAGTGCATATGTTACAGAAATCAGCTTTGTTAGGAACAGGAAGAACCCTTAGAAAAGTGTTAGATATCGAAGGACAGTAAAAAGCTAAGTATAGGTTCGTGATAAGTGTGTGCGAATGAAAGAGTGAGAGAGTGAATGACTAGTGGAGTAGTGAGATATTATTGTAAGAGTGAAGTCTTAGGCTCTGGGAAAGAGCTTGACTAGTTTAAATCCAGGAACTAATGTAAATAGGAATTATCCTGTGATACAATAAAATAATAATAGTTGTTGTTGTTTATAAGCGCTTGCTCATATTTATAGTTTTTCCCGCGTCTATGTAGCTAGTATAGGCGCGCGCTCATTTCATTTATTGTTTTTCATCGTTACTTTAGTTTTTGTTCTTTTCTCGCACTAAGCAGTTAGCATAAGTGCGCGCTTATTTCAATCTATTTTCTTCGCTATTCTTTTCAATTGCGTGCTCGGTTAGTTTTTCCGTTATTAGTTATTCGCATTCTCTGTATATTAGCAGCTTTTTGATTGGTTGTAGATAGCGCGAAGACGCGAATTTGGTAGTATAAATTGTAACAACTGTAAAAATGTTCTTTACCCTGATGATGCACCTTTGGTGCGAAAGCTTGGTCATAATAATTAAATAACGTGGTTGATAAATTACAATTTAGACATGGTTGTACCCACGTACAAACCCATTTTAGATATAATAATAAACCCCTTGTGTTAGAATTGTGTCTTTATACGTTTTAAGTTTACTACATTATCTTTCTGCCAGTTTCATAATCACGGCAAGATTCCCTTAATTACGTAACGTACGTGACTGTCTACGATAAACAACTTGACTATCCATTTATGCAATGTTACCATCCTTACGTCATCGAAGTTCAATCTAGTACCTTATAGCAGCACCAAAGACTCTTACAACCACACTATTATTACGCGCTATCATAAATGCTGTTATTTTTTATATTATGTTATGTTATTATGTTATTATTATGTTATTATTTATATAATTGCTGTTATTTTTTATATTATGTTGACATCGTTATCATTCTAACCGCCCTTGTGGAACCGGTTTACAATGTAAACTTCAGCCTTATAATCTTCACCACAATATACATACAAGTAGAACATGTGGCTGAATACGAAGCAGAGATAAGAGAAGGACATGCGGTAATGTTTTTTTGTAGACGAAGCCTGTGTAGGGGGAACCACGGGAGCCCTTCAAGTCCAATAACATTTTTTATTGGATTATTGCCGCCTACCCTTTTAGTTAAGCGTATCTAAAACCACTGTCAATAGATTAAACAGATCACTTCAAGCTTTCAATTTGCAGTTTCCAATAAAAGGATTTTCGCTCAAAAGATTTTCCTTTTGTAAACAACTGAATCCACAGTGAAAAACTACAGGATATTTTCAAATAAGATAATTTCAAATCTTTCCACTTGCGGTAATGTTTTTGGGAGCTACTCATTAGCAGCATTAGGAAAGTGACAGTTACCATGCTTTGGCGTCAGATAGATAAATGAGCTATCATTGGTAGGGATCGTGATGTCGCCAATTAATAAGGGCGGAAAGAATAATGGAGTAAAGAAGGTGGGTATTTAATATCCACTTTTAAGAGAACATTACAGAGTAAGGCAAGGACATTAATAGTGATCGATCGAAAGCCTATTTCCCATTGGACCATCATGAAAAAATTGAAATTGATCACCACCGATGTGCACTCAGAGTCTCGAGTATTAAGGATACACCTCAGTTTCAAACAAGGCTGTCACAGCCAATAGGTCAACTAAAAACAAATAAGCAAGGCTTTTAAGTGGTTTCGGGGCTACAAACAACACTGGGTATCTCAACACTAACCCCTGTGTTCTCTTGACGAGAATAAAAAAAACAGAAAATCAAGTAATTCTAGCTATTCTTGGATCTTGAAATGACCTATCGCCTATTTCCTATCGTCTTTGGCTCTTACAACCTGTTTTGAAATAGGTATATACTAGAAAGCCAAACCACGACACTAATGAAATACAAAACTAAGGTCATTTGAAGAGGGAAATTCAATTAAAAACATTTTGACAACGGAGGAAACAATCAGACATTTTTTCCATCCATTTACCTTTTTATTTTGCAGGATGTAATTTACGTGCACTAGGTGAACATTCTTGAACCATTGCAATTTGTATCATGTTTTGCCCTTGGTGAAAGGTTTTTACTGTGACAGTTAGTTTTTAACGGAGTTAACATATCAAATAACATGGGAAAATGAATGTTGTTGTATCATGGTGCTAGAAATTAATTAAATAGTGCTCAGTTGAAACTTATCCGGCAGCTAACTATAGTTACTGCGGAACTCTCAAAGTACACATTTTAATCTTAAAATTATCATGAGTTACAGCATTTTTCGTATAACAGTGGGAAAAAATACGTATATACGGTACCGACATGCCGTAACCGTCTTACGATACCGGAATGAGTTTCGTTCCGGAACAATTTCATCCTGGTTGCCACATATTTCCTTCTATTCGTTTACATCATAACAGAACAAAATTTCATTCCGGAACGAGTCATTCCGGAATGAGTTCATTGCGGTCTCGGAACGAAACGTTCATTCTGGTACGACATTCTATACCAGTATCATGTAAAAGAGGTATGAACACTCATTCTGGAATGAAACCGCTTTCTGGGGAGACTGGAACGAGTGGTGCATGCGTATCAGACACAGTTCGGTAATGCCATGGGATCGTTCTTTATGGTAATTTTTACCATGTAAACGTGGTATAAAATTCATTCTAGTTCCCGAACGAAACTCATCCCGGTATCATGTAAACGGCCCTTTACAGTTCGATTAGTTGAGCAGGGGCGGATCCAGGACTTTTCGAGAGAGGGTTGGACCATTTATGATTAGGTCCATAATTAACTGTAAGCAGGTTATCTCAGGGGGGAATCCGCTCTGTTGAGCTGTGATAACGCATGCTCAGTAGGTGGCTCAAACCAGCGATATTGTTAGTTCTTTCCCATTACTTTCCAGGAATACAACTCTTCATGTGTTTTATTTGCTTTCCAGGACAAGAATTCAAAATGAGGCAAGCAGGCATGCCCTGTCATTTACAACAAACGGCCATCAAACGAATGGCAATTTTTCTTTTTTGTGAATCGTTAAGAACCATTTCTAGCCACCACTGGTCTTGCCAGATATATAAAGGCATTTACTTTTTATTAATTTGTGGAAGGGGGTGGGATGTGCCTGGCAATAAAACTGAAAACCTCAACACGACTCCTCCACTTCCTCCCCCTCTCCCTCGACCACCCCTTGTGGTGCTTTTAAAAACGTGTGAAGCTTTTCTTTCCACACAAACTATTTATCATTGAAGCCCCCTGTGATTCTGAATATTTTGTGGTCTTCCCTTAAATATGTTTTACGATTAAATGTGTTAGTTTATCTTTTGGGAAGAATTTTTAGTACATTCAACACTCCAGACAAACCCTATAGCATAAATCACTGAGCCAATCCTCCTCTGAGTACTAAAAGCAAGTCATTACTGACCACAAACGCTCGAGTAAAGGAGATAATTTTGTTTATTAATCTTTTTTTTCTTTTTACGAATTGTTTGTTTTTGTCTCTTTTCGCGACTTGTTTACTGTCGTCTCATTTCCTTGCTCAATTATGAGAGCATTGGAATATTAATGTCCAAAACAAGGATACCAAAAATAGATTTTCGCTTCCCCGTGAAGACCAGACAAAATGACCGTAAGGTGAAATCAATTGATAATTGAAAAATAGAATTGTATTGAACGTGATAAAGACACATTTCTCCTGGTCTTCCTCTTCTCGTGACCAATTAGCCCCAGAGCGATTATACTAAAATAAATACAAGTCTGTTTTGATTCGTGAGTTACTCTTAAGTTCAGACTTTGAAATTTGTCTTATAATTTAATTATTTCAAGCGAAAAGTGTGTATAGAAATCTGTAACTTTGCTTTTAGATTTGTAAAATTTAAAAATGATTACAATGTATATAACTATTGAAAATTAAATTGAAATTATAGTTTTGTCTCTGACTTTAGTTGTTTTAATACAAGATGTTTCGACTGTGAATCAACAGTCTTCATCCCCCAGTTAGTCTGCTAGAAACTAATAACCCAAATACCAACTGCCCGGTATTTATTAAAAAGCTGACTTTCATTTTTAAAGAGGAAAAGGAATATATCAAACATCAACATAAAATTATATACATATATGTGAATTAACTGAGACTCCATAAATTATTTTCAAATGAGGAAACTCGTATTTTTACGGAATTACTTTGTTCAAAATGTTCCAACATGTCTAAGTAGTGGCGGAAATGAAACGATGAGTAATGAGTAATATGAAAGTTTTTATATACTTTCTGGATCTTTTTATTTTTGGGCTCATATTGTGCTTTGCTTAAGGGTGGTTCTTTCCTTCTCTTCTCTTCTCTTCTCTTCTCTTCTCTTCTCTTCTCTTCTCTTCTCTTCTCTTCTCTTTTTTCTTCTCTTTTCTTCTTTCTTTATTTTGGAGTCTAAATTGATACCTTAAACCAAGGCTCCTTTCGTTTTAATTTCCCACTGAATTCAACGTTACACAAGCAGTCTGCATGTTGAGCTCGAAAATAAACCAAAAAAAAAAAAAAAGTCGTAGTCTGCCCGCTGAAAATTTATTTCCTGACTCCATGTTGAATTTCCTCGAATCCAATGAATTTTCCGATAATATGGGGGAGGCCCTCTGAACAAAATTTAATTACTGCGCGCCCGTTAATTAAGTTATTTCAAATTGTTGCACTGCGCAAGTTTATTTTTGAGTTTTTTTTGAGTTTTTCGTTCATTTTTTTTTTTTATGTTCCTTGGGCCTGCTTTTTAAATTAATGAAAGTCACTATTTACTTGAATCTTTGCCGAAGGGCAAACAAAAACACATTGATAATGGACCACGGGTAAAAGACCCAAACATTACTAATATACTTAGAACTTTAACCTGGATTGAAAAATTGTAACAATTTTGCCACATTAAATGAGATTTCTTTCATGTTTGCGGTCTTGATTTTACTTTTCAGCCAGCAGTTTGGTGAAATGATTCATCGTCATTTATGATGAAGATGAATATGCCATGGACAAGGAAGCTGGACTTAAAAATAAATAGACCATGTAAAAAGAAATCTTTTGATCAACTACGTTTACAAAGATAGAGAAGTTCAGTGCTTTATAGAAACATTTTCTTTCAGTTTTGGTAATTTCAGCTTACGAGAACTTTTTTGCTTACGCAACCTTGCCTTGTCTTGCTAAAACATAACCTTGATAGACCTTTACGACACAAACATGAAAACGAGGTCTAAGAGCCATGATTTCATGTCACGTAAATTTAAAGACTGCGGTTATGGCGGACAGTGAATCAAAGTTTCTCTAGAAGATATCCCTGAATCAAAACTTTCAGATTTTCAGCGAACAGTCCATGGAAACCTTGATGGTACTGCAGCTGGCTTTATAATGTCATATTAAGCCAGTAAAGCTGTGTTTATAATCTTAATCTGAAGCAAAGTGCACGGAAAGTCAAGTAACATTCCTATTATAGTACAGCTATACAACTTTTGTGAGATGAAAAGACATTGCTAGTCAACTTCATCTCCATTTTTTGATTCTGATATCCCCTAGGCCTCATTTCATTGTTTATGTCAAAGAGGTCTATGCTATCCGCTATTAGGCTTATAAAAAAAGATTATAACGAAACTAAAGTAAGGCCTAGGTGTTTGCTTTTGAATTGCTTGGGATATCAGTTCTACTCTACGGAAATCGTGCTCTAAAGGCGTTAAATTCTTGTCATTTTTCAATATTTTTGTTTTATTTCAATCTTTTATTATGTTATAAAAGCACTCCTACAGAACTCTAGGTGGTATCGGCCTCTAGAGAAAGCCAGTAAAGAAAATGGAAATAATTGTGGTTGCATGACAATGTTCAGGGGCGGATCCAGGGTAGGGGTACAGGAAGTGCGCCGATGAGCAATTTACAGTAATTATGGCTTTATTTTTATATATATATATTTTTTTTTTGCTTCTAGTCTTTTCAACTCCTTACAACCTAAATTTAAAGCAAGCTTTATCTGCCGCTCAATCTTCTAACACCTTCGTAATTCCTAATTCTGCTAAACGCCAGCTACGCTCGTTCTTCTTAAGTAAGCTTAACACTGTAACCCATCTAGAAAATCTAACCTGCCCACGCTGCATGAATATCGCCCATTGTAAATGTACTTCTTCAATTATTTATTCGTAAATGATCATTACTAGTAATTTAATAATGGTATATAGGTATTTTCAATTTTTATATATTGTAACGTTTAATCTCTTTTGTTCATTTATTTATCTATTGCATTCACTTTTTTTTTTCCTTTGAGGGCCATAAGTTAGATAACTGTAAGGTTAATTATCTTACCCTCATTAAATAATAATAATAATAATTATTATTATTATTATTATTGTTGTTGTTGTTGTTGTTGTTATTATCTACTTTTGGTGCTCGAGTCCATAACATGAATGGTGCACCCCCTCCCTGAAAAAATTTCTGGATAATAATAATAACAATAATTTATAACTTTTATAGCGTTAATATCACTTGAGTTTTGAAAACGCTTTACAGTTATAAAAGATATAATAAGACACATTTAAGTTATTTTTAAAATTTAAAAAGCATTTTACAAAATAGCAACAATTGACACTTAATTATCAATTCAACATTTATACATATCATCATTATAATAAAAACATTTCATTAAAACTCAAGTAAAAATGTGGATATAAAACTCAAGTAAAGGTGTGCATATAAAATACATGTAATAATTAACAGTCCATTTATTTAGGCATATGCCTTCTTGAAAAGCCGGGTCTCTAGATCTTTCTTAAAAGCAGAGATGAAGCTACTTGACCTGATTTACAAGGGCAATGAATTCTGGATCCGCCCCTGGTGAACAGAGTCTATCCTAGTATTCCTGGGGGTGAGGGAGGGAGCGGGGAGGGGTGCGAAATTGCCACGGGGGGAGGGAGGGGGGGAGGGGGCGAAATCCCTATTACTCCTGCACGGCTTATTCTGCTGTTGTCCCAGAATACCTTGGTCACGTGGTACTCTCTTGGCATGAAGTCTATAATTCCTAGTAATAACTGATCATGAACTGAGCCTTTTGCTTGAATACTTTTTTAACCCATTTTATTATTGAAGTACATAGTAGCTATTGCAAATGCGACGTAATACTGACTAGTAGATAGTACAATTGTGACATATTAGGGTTCTCACTTTTTCAATAAGAAAACCGAGTCTTATTGTTGTAATGCTTTATACATTAAGCCGACTACGTCACGAATGTAGTTTATGTCTTATTGGCATGGCTAGGACGTCATGTTTATGTCCGGCTACAGTAAGTTTATTTGAAATGTTCGGCTGTAAATTAGAATTATTGCATGTCCACAAATGAACGAAATCAATAGCAGCCTGGTAATTAAAAATTAGACATCGCGCTTATCTTTACGAAGAAATTATCTAGTTCTACTAAGTGTTTGGTACTTGAAATCTTTTACTGAAAGACTGAAAGACGAGTCAGTTCCTGTTGATTGGATTTCCAAAATAATTGGGT
Organism: Stichodactyla mertensii; assembly: GCA_011800005.2. Classification (NCBI taxonomy): domain Eukaryota; kingdom Metazoa; phylum Cnidaria; class Anthozoa; order Actiniaria; family Stichodactylidae; genus Stichodactyla; species Stichodactyla mertensii. The sequence goes on along the minus strand of JAAAQI020062896.1, from coordinate 1,074 downwards.
TTCTTTTTCGTGTTCAAAGTATATTGTCAATTAAAAGTCTTCTTCGGCATTCATTCATTCATTCATTCATTCATTCATTCGTTTGTTCGTTCGTTCGTTCGTTCGTTCGTTCGTTCGTTCGCTTGCTCATTCATTCATTTAATTGATTAATTAATTAATTGCTTCTTTCGTTCTTTCATTCTGCGTTCGTTCGTTCATACAGCATGCGCGCAGGAGGAGCAGCAGGAACAGTGTAAGTGTCGGTTCTACAAATGTTATTATTATGTGTTTGAAAACCGTTTAATTAAAAAAACTGCCTATTAATGTCTTTACAATTTTGTCAGCAAAATAATATTTGTCAGAATGCTGTATATGTGTGTGCCTCTAATAATAGAAGAGTGACTGACAGCTTATTTAGCCTGGTTCTCACTAGCGACGCAAGCATAAGCGCAAGCAAACATACGCAGACTCAGTACTGCATTTATCACCGAGGTGTGAGAAAAGACAAGCAGCGCTAATTAGCAGTACCCTACTGAGTCTGCGTACGTTGCTTGCGCTTATGCTTGCATCGCTAGTGAGAACCAGGCTTTTGTTCTTCCAACTTATTGAGCAGCTCGTTTCATCAATTGATACGTACTACCTTGGGGGTCTATTTAGGGACTGTATTTGATCCAATAGACCTAATTCGCTTGGGCGTGTTTGTTTTTCCAATACAGGTCACGTCACGTGTCATTCCTTTGGGACTTTTTCCTTTGTTTAATGGTAACGGTTGAGAAGATACATTAATATGAATAAACCTCAGAACAAAGAATCGTATTCCCAACAGGTCTGAATTGGGAAAACATTATGCCCAAGCGAAATAGGTCTATTGTGCACGAATGCTATCAAAATATATTATCTTAAAACAGTTCCTAATGGTTCATACTTGAAATGGTTTTTCTTCTTTCCTCCCTTCTTTCTTTCTTTCTTTCTTTCTTTCTTTCTTTCTTTCTTTCCTCTCTATCGTTTTCGTTCTTTCATTTTTTTTATTTTTCCATGTACAATTTTTGGGAGGCAAAATGTATGTGTAGTGGGAGGGGGGGGATGGGGGGGGGT